>BQNB010004668.1:4669-43112 GCA_026074375.1 Tanacetum coccineum | reverse complement strand
ATTCCAACAGTGGCATTACGAGCCATCGTATGATGTCTAGGTTACATTAAAACACGTAAAGTTGACCTCAAAACACTTGTTTATGCAATTTTCATTACACGTTTTTTAATTATCCCTTGGGGCGTTTTTTCTATAAAAAATCAACTTGTTATAATTCTTAATAAACGAATCTTAAAAACCCTAGGTTGAGGATTTTACGTGTTCTTTGCGGGTGATTCATTACATGCTTTAAATCTCTCATTTTCTTGACTTATTGTATATTACTTGTGTTGAATTGAATTCCATTACAAACACATGCATGTTTGGCATGGAGAATAAGTCATTCTCTTGTAGCTTGAATATTATTAATGCGCTAATATGTGGTATGTGCAAATTCGATGAATACCCTTGTCATTATGCATGTTTTCTTTGATTTTATGACCTATTTAACCTTGCTGCACTAAAAAATTGTATCCCGTCACTCTGAATCAAAGTGGACAGCCAAAGTTTAGGGGAGGTTCATGAATCATAGTCCTACAACTTTGTAGGTTAATGTAAGAGTTGGGGAAGACTCCTCCTAGGAGTTTTCGGGCCTAAAGTCGACTAAAAACATGAAAACTACTTGCTGATTTTAAGACTATTAAGGGTTCTAATTGATTTGGACAGGTGAGAGTCCTATATTTTGGTTATGGCTTGAAACTTAGCTGACCTCTCGGGTTTTTCATGGACCCGGTCATAGGAATTGATCGAATATGGTTTGCATGTTATGTTTATAATTTAACTATATGTTTATATAATTATTGTTTCATTTATTTTTGCTTATTGTAACTCGTATAAAAATTGTAAAAAATAATTTTTGAAATTCAATGTACTTAATTATATTTAAATATATCTCATGTCTTCCACAATTTAAAACCCATTGGGTTAGGTTTACACTATAATTTTCTTCCGTGATGTACGTGCAAGTACATTGATTTATATTTATATTAACTTTTTTGACAAATTACATGTTTTTTAATCACTACATAACTTGGCTTTTAACCAAGGTAGTGTAGGATTTGATTATCCTTTAATGGTTTCCCGTGACAAGATGAATTTCTTTGCACTATCTTATTAATGATCGAATTACTTGAGTTATATAACTCTTGTGGATATCGATCTTGGGTTTGGATAATCTTTAATCTCTTCATGTGATAAAATATGTGATTACACTGTTTTAATAAAATGATTATGGTGTAGTCCTTAATTTCATATCCACTTGATGCATATAAAATAAAACGGATATTTTAAGTACATAAAAATTAAAACAATGGAAAAAAAAGTTTTTTTAAACTTATGATACGAAGATGTATACATGCTTCTTCGTACACCTTTTGGTACACTTGATTTATCAAAATTATTAATACCCATAAAATTTAAGTCTTTTCCATTCAATGTATAAGATTACTTGCAATTGTTTTTTACTCTAGGACATTCCTAAGTGAACTACAACCCAAGGTGATAATTATCGTATGGTCAGACATGGAGATTTTTTATTGGATGACTTAATTGAGTATGGTTGGTCAGACCTTTGACCCGAGGCAAAAGATGATATGTAACATGCCTACATGACACTACACTAGTTTCTTGTATTATAGTGTCATAGGTCCCATAAACTAAGAGTTGCACTCATGATGCAATTACTGCTCGACGATTACCTATTGAATTCATCATTACTATTTAACAATCGGGTGTAATGTTGGAAGTTCAATTAGATATCCCTTTGTAAAAATTAATGGTTTTATTTAAAACTTGGGTAGTTAATTTTTAAAACTTAGTTTTCTTTTCTTGTAGAAGACAACCCGATTTTCTTTCCTTGTAAGGAAAAGAGAGACTCATTCCTATCCTTTTTCTTTGATCGAGAAAGGTATAATATGAACGATTGAATCTTTTTAATTCTAATCGAACTCATAGCAAACTTAAACGATTAAGTAGGTTGCACATATTATTCTTTTAAATAGGCTTCTACCCTTATTCTATTTTAAAATCTTTGAATCATAATAAGACATTTGGATAACTAGAGAACACATTTTCTATAGCTACCAAATGAAAACATTTTGATATAATCGAGACACCTTATAAGTTTTAATTAGAAAATGGAAATATAACCGTAAAAGTGCTAAAGGAAAACTAGCATGATTTACCTAGTTGTTTGCTTTAACCCGATATAGGCGCAACATACCCTTATCGTAAAGTGAGCCAATTAAGGAGGAAATTGCATACCAATTTTCAAGTTAATGAATAGCATTAATGGCTAGTCCCTCATTTGTATAGCAGAAATTCATACAGTTCATTCAAAACTTAAGTACATTGCTATTAGTAGGCTTTCAAAGTGAGTAGGAAAGTGAATAAATCGATATTTTTTTCTACTAGTGATGTAACACTTACAATGTTGTCAAATCTAGTGAGAGATTTGCGTCTTATTACTGAAAAAAGACATTCATATAATTGTCTAATTCAATGGGAGCTGCAAGCTTTATTACCTTGTTAGTAACCCATATTATTTCTAGTTGACCTTGAAATAAAACATTACTTTCCAAATATGAACAACCATAGTTCTAAGGATCATTGCATCTTATTTTATAAGTAACCTGTCTCTTTT
This sequence comes from Tanacetum coccineum, assembly GCA_026074375.1. Classification (NCBI taxonomy): domain Eukaryota; kingdom Viridiplantae; phylum Streptophyta; class Magnoliopsida; order Asterales; family Asteraceae; genus Tanacetum; species Tanacetum coccineum. Next base: position 40,492 of record BQNB010004668.1, on the reverse strand, counting down.
ATGATGTTGCTTCCTGAAGTGTTATCTATAGAATATCCGTGTACAATTCCTTATTAAACGGTATGGTTCTATGTTTACTTGTATTGCTAATATCCGTGACAATATCATATTGTTCACACAACCAAGTGTGTGTCGTATTGTTTGTCTACATACATGATGTCGTGCCATGCACAAGTGTGAGAAATCTTAATTGTGTGCAAAGAAAAACATATAACAATATGATTTTTGGTTTCTCTTGACCGCAAGGTAAGAAATCTAATAATTCTATTAGACTTATACACATAAAAAGTATGTTGCCATATTGAGAACAAATGTCAAGATATAATGTAATGTTATGATGAGGTGTCATTTTATACACTTTTTCGGGGTCATTTAACCGCTAAATTTATGAAAATATCCCCATTTATTATGCTTAATCATTTCTTTTTGTGATTTTAGCATTTGAGAAGCATTTGGAGGAAATACACACACTTTTGACTCAATTTGGGAAGAAACAAGACAAGATTGCAACTGTATTAGAAGACGCTCAAGATATGATTTACAGACCATGGAGACGGCATCACAATTTCATGTGACGACATCAAACTAACCGACTCAGAAGAAGCCTAAAGAAGATTCACGGGTTGATGACGTCACGGATAATAAGCTACGATGTCACTATTTTTTATCTATATAAACAAACCCTAGTTTTTGTGTTTTAAAGAGGAAAACTTGGAGGTACAATTTTATACTTCATAGCAGTTGTTCTTAGGCGATTTTTAGGGTTTCTAACCCTATTGTACTCATCATTACTCTATGTTTTATTGAAGTGAAGTTCCTTTATCCCTTTAATCTTTCAATATGTCTTTGTATTATTTGATTAATTGTTCTTCACTTTCAATAAACATGCTTGGTTAAATTTGATTTGTGTTTGCTTATGATTGCATGAAACCTAGTTGTTTATTTTGTTTTATTGCTTCTTTTTAATGATATGCGTGTTAGGCTTTAAAAAACTAGCTATAAAATATTACAAAAGCATAGACATCTAGGGAAACGCGACTAGGTTATATGATACCCATACAATAGTCTTCATACTACCTTGCCATTTGGGTAGATTCCGAGTTAGGTGTTTAATTATTTAAATACTTACATATTCCATTACGAGGGTGATGTGTAATAAAACAAGAGACGATAACTAAGGAGTAGTGCATGATTAGGTAAACACATTTGTTTAACCATACGAGTTTTCCCTCAACCTTTACTTTTTGCAATTAGTATAGATTTATGAGTAGTCTAATTAGTTTAAAACAGACCCCCTTTCAAAACTCGAGATTTTACTGGCTTTCATAAAATACAAAAATACAAAAATACTCTTCTCTTAACATCTAGACCTTAGTGACCATAAGATTCGAGCCTACCTAAACTATTCCCCTAGAGAACAATAATAACCCTTGCTTATACTACACTACAACGGTTAGGTATACTGCCTAGGAGGGTTGTAAAACATCGGTTTGCAATCACCCGCACATCATGTTACTTCAACACCTTAACTATATGCTTTAGTCAATATGATTATATTTTATTGTAAAGTCATAAAGATGAAGTATGAAATTAACTTGAAATTACTATTGAAGCCAAGAATAGGTGTTCATAATTACTTTACTTAATATGCTTATGTCGTCTTGTAAGGACATGAACATGAAGTCCTTAGGTTAATATTCAAAAACTTATAACATAAAGTATGATGTTGACTTGTTATTCTTCTTGTTAATACATATACATGAAGTCCTTGAGCTGATCAAAGACTAATAACGTATAGTAATAAATTAATGTTGATGTCTTCTTGTCGTGACATACACATGAAGTCGTTTACTTGATCAAAGACTTAATAATATAAAGCATATGTGACTAAAAGAGCATTAAGTTATCTGAGGAATTTTGGTATAGTCCCACAATCCCAATACTCATAGAATACCACATCCTTATGGTATGTCTAAAAGGTTAAATCAGACACTAATGATATTGTTTGATTTTTGATAATTTTAATTACTCTACATCTAAAAATCAATCAAGGTTAGAAAATTGAGTATGTCATAAATATACTTAATATGACTCCAACCTAGAAGGTAACTAAGGCACCACTCCCATAAAGTCTTGATTGAAGTTCTAAATTTGTTAATATCTTATGAAACGTGTTATTAACAAACTAAAGTCGAGAACTATAAATGTATTTTGTATGTCCCAAATGAAAAGTAAGTGGGAGCATCTGTAGATCTAGAAGAGAGTCAATAACAAAATACACAACCTTTAATATACAATATCAAATGTCATACTGAGGCTAAACATGTAAATGTTGAACCAAATAATGATGTAACTTTCATTCATAGTTCGGCAAGGATTCCTCAAGCACTTAAGTGATATGTTTTATATCAATGCTGAAAAATATGAGTTAGAGGATCATGGTGAACCTGCTAACCGTACAGTTGCATTATAGGTTCTAGAAACTGATGAATGACTTAAAACTATGAATGCTAACATGTAGTCTAAGAAAGATAATCATTTTTTAAACTTGATTGATCTTTTACCAATCAGTTAATCTGTGAGGTTGAAATGAGTTCTTAAGAGAGAAGAATTATATGGATAAAATTGTACACATATTTAATGCACGCCTTGGAAAATGACTTTTACTCATAGTCAAGCAATTGACTATGATTAAATTTTCTTTCTACGCGCATTAATTATATAAAGATGATTAATTGTCATACTCGTTTTTTAAATATAAAATATGGCAATGAAATATCAAAACTCTTTAGGAAGTGTATAAAATGAAAGAATCTAAGTATAGATCAAAGCAAGCATCTAGGAGCTGAATTTAAGTTAGATTATTAAATCAATAATTTGATTTTGATTAGAACTAAGATAACTTGAGAGTACACCTAAGAGCTAGTGGGAGAACTATGTTTATTTTCATTAAATCGCATATGTTGTATAACATATGAGAAACGACTTTTCATCTAAGCTAGATTTGATCCATTTGCTTGAAATAAAGTTTCTCTTGAAGGATTTAGAAAATAAAACATATAACTTTGGAATATGTTTATATTGAAATAAACATATACGGTTAATAAATCTAAAACAATATGACATATCATTGAGCGAGTCTCAAAGAATATCTCTCTCTTGAAGTGATTGAACATGAATGGAAACCTTAAGTCTAACGAAAGGATTCATTATGTACATCATATTGTGTATGGAGCTAGTTGTATCATTTGCACGAGTGCAAGCTGATTTGAAAATATTAGATATCTAAGTAAAGGTCATTAGATAACTTTATTGAAATAAATATTCTGATGGAATTTTTTTGGATTAGGAAGTTTCATCTCTAGGCTTAGAGTCGTCCCTAGTAATGAAAAAAATGTAAATATATATTGCGACAGTTATGGTGCAATTATCATAATCAACAACCTTGGAGTTCATGAGAGTGTCGAACATTACCAATGGAATGTTCAATGGTTTACAGATCTTAGAAAATGAGCTTAGTGTCGTTTGTATACACTAAAGCTAGTTTGATTAAGATGATACTCAATCCTATTCGTGAAAGGCTTTCATCATAGATGATAACGCTGATGAGTAGACATGCTCAACTCATAGCATAGTTGCATATACATTATAAAAATAAGAGTGCTTTACAGTTTGAGAAGTTGTTGATATGATTGTCTCCAATAGGTGTTTTGCTGATATTATACACCTTATAGAATGTAGTGTGTCAATACTTATATAAGTGATACTTGTATTTTGAGTACACACATACAAAATGACAATCATCGCATTATTCAAAGAACTTTGCTATTTTTGAATTTTTGAAACAAGTATTCTCAAAATTCCAAAGGATCATAACCTAGTTAATGAAGCCTATGACTTGTCAATAAGTGCGATCGTCTTGACTTAAGGCATAAGTTTTCAACTAGGATCATCATGCATTGATTTATTTAGTATCTGAATAATGAAACTATAAGCAGTTGTATTAAATAATGAATTGATATACCGGGTATGATTGTTTTTCATTTATATTATGTGTTCTATATTTGCATGTTTAATCCATGAATGATTTAATTATTCTAAAATTGTCCATTGTCGGTCAACAATATGGGAGTATTGTTGAATTAAGACAAATGTGAACGATCGGTAATTTTCTTTGAATATTAAAGGATGTGTCCGTCAAACTTATATGTTATTCATTGGTGATGAATATTAGACTACCTCAACCTAACGCGAATTCACTTTATGGACCGGCATCACTAAGTAAAACTCGTAAGTGGTTGTATTATACTCGTACTTAGACTTTATATGCAAGTAGGTTTTGCATGTATGGATGGCATTTCTTGATTATAGTTAAACATTATCCTGAATAAGGTCGTTATAAAGGATATTATCAGAAGTGTTGTAAAGCACATGAATGACAAGTGCAGTCAAAATAGGATTTGTTCCACCACGTGTTTATGGAGTTAGATACTATTGCACCCCTCGATGAATTGATCAGATGTATGTGCGGCCGCACCCAAATGTAATTAAGATGAATCTTGATTAATTTGTTAATCTTGTTTAATATCTCTATCGAGAAATATAATAGTTAAATAATGGGATGACTTTTATCCATATCCATATATAACATGATCTGAAACAAAATGATGATTATGTATAAACCATTGAAAACTGAGATGTTTGTGGAACTACACTCAGGGATTTCTGTAAGCATTGGTGTGCTGCTAGACGCTAACATTTGCTAGTATATTTACTTATAATTATGACATTCGCAAGTAAAAGCTATTGGATATGCTCATATCATAGTAAATAATTATACGACCGAAGATACGTGAGCCTATGGGCCACACACGTATACATCAAGGCACTACCACTAATAATGTAATTAATATATTTATAGTAACTATATTAATTATATTAGTTTATATTTCAAGGAATTGGTTAACGGTCGTTAAATAATCGGTTAGACGCATTATTTAACTTAAGGCTTTATTTATTAAGTAAGTAACTTAATAAATAGAGTTAACCCAAAACAATATGGAAAATCCATATTATAGAGGGGGTGTTGACCATTTTTGGGAAACGAAGAGGAGGTGACTTGGTCACTAAGTTTTTTAATCCTATATAATGTTTTGGTTAATTCATTATTAGGATCTCTTGCACAACTAAACAAGAAAAAACTTCCTCTCCTCTCCTGAAATTCAATTTTTCACATACCCCAATCCCTTATGAAATTTGGGTTAAATTCTATAAGAACAAAACCAAGGGTTTCGTTCTTGATCATGAACTTCAAAAACTAGCATTCGGGTAGCATATGATGACAACCGTGTTGAGTGGATACAACGTAGAGATCACTTTTCTTTAGTAATTAAATTAGAGTTTCGGGATTTAGTAAACAAGGTGTTCATTTGATCCATTCGTTTGTATTTATACTCAATAACAAGAGTATTTCATCACAAATCTATCATTACCATGTAAGACTGAAGTAAATTCAACACGATATTTGCGATTTTGTGGCTCTATTTTACAACTCAAAGACATGAGTTGAGAAAATAAAGTATTCATATTATTAACGTGCCCAATTACTGAAGTAGATTCCATCATGCGAAGAGCATAAAGTTTCCTCCTAAGGAAAATTTTGTTGTGGAGTTATCTTGCCTCGTACAATCGCGCAAGATGATCCCAAATATCATTTGCATTTTTCTTCTCCTCTATGCATGACAAAACCTCATCTGTTAAAGCAAGATGAAGGTTTGAAATAGCATTTCCGTCCATCTCATCCCATTTACTGTCATCTGTGACCTTAGTCGGCCTTTCAGCAATGGTCGCCATGTTAGGAACACAAAAGTGTCGGTCACTTCCATAGATATCAGCCGTTAGCTCGTTATATAATTTTTGGAAACTCACATAGGTAGTTAGACCAAGGCCCATGGATAAGTCCATCAACCCAAGGACCATCCACCCCTTGTAAGTATATAAACACCTCTCCATGCCTTAGAGAGGTGGTTGGTTGGTTGAATGTTTCATTTTCACTTAATGCATTTCATGTTCTTTACTTTCTCTCACTAAAAAATATATCCTTCCTTCCTACTTTCTCTCTCTAGTTCTTGCTTGTATTTCAAATATTACTTATATTCTTCAATTGGTATCAAGAGCCATGGAGTGGTGTGTTTAGTTTTTGTGTTTAATTTTTTTTGTTCTTGTGTTTTCTTGCAAAAATCGTCCTTTATTTCTTTTTTTTTGTTTTCGAAGCTATAGTGTACACTAAAGGATCATTTACTTTGGTAAATATGATCTAGTATCTTTATGATATAGGTGTACAAGCTTTGAATCAAGAAAAATATCATTTTTGTTACTTTTGAGTTCGAAAACCTTTACAAAGAACAAAATCTTGATTTTAAATTTTTTGGCTTAAAAACCTTAAAGTTTTCATTTTTCTTGTTCCTATAGGGTTAGTAACACTAGTTGTACAAGATTTTTTGCAAAAAACCCATAAAAAGTGTCTTTTTGTGTTGTTGAGTTTTTGAGTTTCGTCTCTGTTGGTATCGAACAACCTCTATCGAACAACCTGTACCAAACAACTTGTGTCGAACAACCTATGTCGAACAACCTTTGTCGAACAACCTGTATCGAATTACATGTACCGATCAACTTGTGTCGAACAACCCAAGTTAGTTAGTATTGAACAACTCAAGTTAGTTAGTACCGAACAACTAGTTGAACAACTGGGTTTTAGTTAGTACCGAACAATTAGGGTTTAGTTAGTACCGAACAACTGGATTCTAGTTTAGTACGAAACTACTAGGTTTTAGTAGTACCAAACAAACTGGGGTTTAGTTGTACCCCAAACAATTGGAATTCTAGATAGTACCAAACAACTGGGTTTTAGTTAGTACTAAACAACTATTCCTAGTTGAAACCGAACAACTCTTCCTAGTTGATACCGAACAACTATTCCTAGTTAAAACCAAACAAATCTTCCTAGTTGATACCGAAACAACTCCTCTAGTTGAACCGAACAACTCAAGTTTTCAAATTATACGGTTTATTCTTTTGACCTGTAAAATCCGTGAACTTAATTAGGTTTTTCCCGGTTTTGTCAAGAATTGTAAAATCCCGTGTAGTTACAAGAATTAAAACACTTAAAAGGCAACTTAACCAAACACAATTTCTTTCTACCACTGTTCGATCAAAAAGTAATCTTTTAACATCAAAAGTTATCAATGACGACTCTTGATGATAAGTCACTTCTCTCGGGTGGTGACAATAAACCACCGATGCTTGAAAAATATTTGTATGATTCGTGGAAAAGCATAATGGAACTCTATATGATGAATAGGCCTTATGGTCGAATGATTCTTGCTTCTGTTGAAAAAGGCCCACTTGTTGTGCTCAACAAATTACAGTGGATGGTATGCAACCAGACAACGGAATATATGAATTACTGCAATAGATAGAAACCATTCAAGCTGATTGTGACATCAAAGCAATAAACATCATTCTCCAAGGCATTACACCTGAAATTTATGCTCTTGTCAGTCAACATCGTGTATCCAAGGATATTTGGGAGAAAATCCAACTGCTCATGCAAGGAACGTCGTTAACAAATCAAGAATGAGAGTGTAAGCTGTATGATTAATTTGATAAGTTTACATACAAGACAGGAGAGTCGTTACATGAGTACTACTTGAGATTCACTCTGATACTCAATGATATGAACATTTACAAGATGCTACTGGAGCAATTTCAAGTCAATACCAAGTTTTTGAATACTCTTCCTGCTGAATAGAGCAAATTCGTTACTGATGTTAAATTGGTCAAAGACTTGCATACTACCAATGTTGATCAGATTCATGCTCACTTGGAACAACATGAACGACATGCAAATGAAGTTCGTCTGATGCATGAACGTAACTTCGATCCTCTAGCTTTAGTTGAATCTCACCAAATGACATAGTTTCCTTATCAATCTCATCATCACTCTTACAAGAATTCTCAACATCAACAACAAAGTTCACCATATCAATCTTCACAGTATGGAGCACCTCTTGAATCTCAACAATACTCTGTCAATCAATCATCAACACTACTTTATATAACTTATCCTTCCAACAATTATCAATCATCTGTTCACCACAACGTTTATTCTCCATCATCATCCATCCCTCAATTGGAATATGCTCCCTCAGTTAACCAACAACCTAAATTTTCCTAACCAGACTCGGGACTAATTGTTCTAGTATTCTAGAGAGGTGATGATCCCATTGATGCTATCAATCACGTGATGTCATTCTTGACTGCTATTGTCACTTCTCGCTATCCTACTACTAATAACCAGCTAAGGAATTCATCAAACCCTAGACAACAAGCTACCATTAATGATGGGAGAGTGACCTTACAACCAATTCAGGGGAGACAAACTTCTTTTGCTAGGGGTACTACAAGGACCTACACTCTAGGAGCAAGTGGAAGCAATTCGGGGAAACAAAGGACTGTTATTTGTTACAATTGCAAAGAGGAAGGACACATGTCTAAACAGTGCACTAAACCAAAAAGGAAACGGGATGACACGTGGTTTAAGGATAAAGTGTTGTTGGTTCAAGCTCAAGCAAATGGTCAAATTCTACATGATGAAGATCTAGCATTTTTGGCAGATCCAGGAATAGCAGAAGGTCAAGCCACACAGACTGTCATTACTCACAATGCTACTTATCAATCTGATGATTTGGATGCATATGACTCTGATTGTGATGAACTCAACACTGCTAAAGTTGCTCTCATGGCGAATTTATCCCATTATGGTTCAGATGCTCTTGCTGAGGTATACAATCTTGATAATGTGAATAATAATATGCTTAATCAAGCTGTGTAGGCGATGCCGTCTTCTGAACAGTTAAATGTTATAAACCATTCAGAGACTGAAATAACCAGTGATAGCAATATCATTCCTTATTCTCAGTATGTGATTGAATCACAACAGGCAGCTGTTCAGAATTCTAACTCTTCTGCATAACAAGATGCACTGATATTATCTGTGATTGAACAACTGAAAACCCAAGTAGTTAATTGTACCAAGATAAATCTAGACAATAAAAGTGTCAATGATACTTTAACTGCTGAGCTTGAAAGATATAAGGAACAAGTTAAAGTTTTGAAAGAAGGACAAAATGTTGATTTAAGGAGTAATGATAACGTTTCAGATTCAAGTGCACAGTCTGTAGAGATTGATCGTCTTAAACAAACTCTTTCTGAACATTTAAAAGAAAAGGAATCTTTAATGCAAACAGTTACTCTTCTCAAAAATGATTTTAAGAAAGAAGAATCTAGGAACATCGATAGAGAGATTGCGTTAGAAAAGAAGATCAAACAGCTAGATAATATTGTTTTTAAAAGAGATCAATCTGCACAAACTGTTCACATGTTGACGAAACCTCAGTTTTTCTATGATCATACCACTAAACAAGCTCTAGGTTTTCAAAATCCTTTCTATCTAAAGAAAGCTCAGCAGTTGGAACCAAAGCTTTATGATGGTAATGTCATTAAGAATACGAGTGCTATTGTGATTCCTGACTCCGAAGAGACCCTAATGCTTGCTAAAGAGAGTCGTTCAAAAATGCTTTTAAAACAAAAAGATCATATGATGTTAGAAAAGAAAGTTAATACTACACCAGTCGATTATGTTGTCCTTAATCAACTTTCTCAAGATTTTGAAACACGATTTGTTCCACAAACTGAATTGTCAACTGAACAAGCCTTTTGGTCTCAGAATTTTGTGAATTCTCCAGAACCCACTCTTTCTAGTAGACCCACCAAAGTTAAGGTTCCAAAAAACTCCCTAAAGTCAGCATGAGTTAAACCGAGTTTGAAGAAATTAAATATACCATCTTGCTGGTTTTTGGGACGGGTTGTCAAAGAAAGAACCACGCCCATAGCTATCACTGAGGGCTTGTGGGGGTTCGAACATACAAAAGCTTGTTTTAGGGATGAAATAATTCCATTTGTAAAAGCTCTGAAGGACTTATTTAATACATTTGATCAATATTTAATTGATGAACTTTCTGAAGTCCAAAATGTCTTTCATCAAATAGAACAGGTTGTGGAATAACATCGTTTAGAGTCAAAAACATTTGAAGTAAAAATGAATCAAGTTTTGAACAAAAATGAACGACTCTTGGAACAAGTCATTAACAAAGATATTGTGAACATAATTATGAATTCTTTCGTGGATGATGCATCTGTGAATGTGCATGAATGTGAAAAGTGTCTCAAACTTGAGACACCAACACCTATACCTATATCTACACCTTCACCTACACTAATACCTGACACTGAACCTACACCACTTGAGCACATCAATGAGGAACCATCTCCTGTCCACCAACACTTCTCACCCCCATAAGAACAGGATCCAAGTCAACAGCCTATGGATGATTTACTTCAAGTAGTTCCTAAGTTGATATCAAGAATTGACAGCCTGGAAACGGATCTCAAGCAAACCAAGCTGACCATGGGAAATGCCATAGTGAAGTTAGTCAAGAAGGTGAAGAAGTTGGAAGGGTTTTTGAAAAGGAGGAATTTGGTTTTGACAGATTCAGAGGAGGAAGAACCTGAGGCTCAAGGGAGGAAAAGTCAAGATGATCCTCAAGATTCTTCAGTACAAGGATTGGTTACTCCTTCTACAACAAAGGTAAAAGCTTCAGGGGAGGAACAAGAGGAAGACATAAGTCCAAACACTCTTGAAGCAGCCAAAACTCTCTCCAAGGTTGCCTCTTTAAAGACAAGGTCTATTGACAAGGGAAGGAGATACAAGAGAAGAAAAGAGGCTAAGGGAAAGAAAGTAGTCTCAAGCTTGGATTTTCAAGAAGAAGTTGATGCTGGTGCTGAACAAGTTAATACTGCTAGTGCTGAACAAGTTAGTACTGCTGAAGGAGTTAATACTGGCAGTATTAAACTTAGTACTGGTGATGAACAACTTAGTACTGGTGATGAACAACTTAGTACTGGTAATGAACAAGTTAGTACTGTTGGTGCTAAGAAGTCTACTTCTGATCAAGATAAAGGACAAAGAGAAGGAAAAGCTCCCATGATCAGTGAAGAAACTCCAAAGAAGTCAAAGGAACAAGTTTTACAAGAGGAAGCTAGCCTTGCTGAAGCAATTAGGTTGGATACTCAGCAAAGAGAAGAGGTGGCTAAACAAGTACATTTGGATTCTCTCCTAGCACAAAGGATTGCAGAAGAAGAAGAATTGAATGAGCACGAATAAAGAAAAAGCTCAAGTTCAGTTTGAAGCTCAGCATTATACAAATGAAGACTGGGATTTAATTAGAGCAAAGCTTGAAGCTAATGCTGAGTTGTCGAAAAGCATGCTAGGAAGTGAAGCACAAGGAGAGGATTTTGCAAAGAAAATGGTTGATCTTGTCAATCAAAGGAAGAAATACTTTGCAGAACAAAGAGCTAAAGCTAAAAGAAACAAGCCCATGACCCAAACACAGCTGAAGACCTATATGATGAATTATTTGAAGAATCAAGGGACATGGAAATTATCTCAGCTGAAGAATTTGAGTTTTGAGGAAGTCAAGAAGGAATTTGAACACTTGTGAAACAGGTTAGTTCCTTTGCACCAATAAGTTTTGAAGCTACTAAAGCAAGTTTGAAAAGATTTGGTGAAGAGCTTCAGACAAAGACTCCCAAAAGATTGAAAGATGATAAAGATGATGAAGCAAAGGATGATGAGCAAACCAAGAAGTCTGGAAAAAGAAGAAAACAGATGGCTAGGAAAGGATTGCATACAAGTGTTGATAAAGATGACTCTGAAGATTCAGATGAAGTTGATGAGCAAGAAGAGTCTGTCACAGGTACTAAAACTCCAATTAATCCTGTTTCTGTATCTTATGAAAAACACCTAGTATATCCACTAAAAGATCATCAAGCAAGGATGAAAAAATAGTGTGTACCAAAAGTTAGGAAAGATGAACTGACATAGTGTACATCAAAGTTGGGAGCTATGATGAAGTCATAGTCTAGAGATGATCTTACTGAGTTGTATAGGATTGTGATGAATAGATATGGAATGAATGGACCAGAGGATGAACTAGAGAGGGTATTTTAGAAATATTTGAAGGATATGTTTGAAGAACCTCTTAGTACAGATCCTATATGGAGTGAAGTAGGACAGCAAAAGATCATAAGTTGGAGATATTATGAGTCTTGTAGAGTACATTGCTTGAACTTAGAGTCTATGGATTTATATATGTTGATTGAAAGAACATATCCATTATCTGCTGAGATGTGCAAAGCCATTTAGATAAGAAACTACAAAGGAGTAAAACTAAGAATGAAAAATTGCTACAAAATGTTAAAAATGATGGAAAAGCAAGCTGGTATTAGGAAGTAGTGAAGTTTGTAAAGTTAGAAGTCTAGGATAGAGATGAGAAGGATAACACTTGGTGGAGGTGCTATGCACTAACACATCAAATGGTTATCAGTTCACCATGTCTAATCAACATAAGAACTGGCTAGTCCAGGAGACAACGGATCTGGTAAAGGACTTCTATAAATCCGATCTATTGTTGATAACTTGCAAATAATTGTATGGTTTTCAACTCACCATATCAGTGTAAGTTAAGAGTTGGCAGCTCACAAGTTTATGGCTTAGTGAAAACCTGTGGAAAAAACCATAACTAGCTCCATAAGATTATGGCATTATGGTAAAGACAAAATTGGCAAATCCATATTAGATGGTTTGACCACATTACCAAAAAGTGATGGTTTAATCAACTCACCAAGTTTCATGTACAAAGAGTTGACATGGTTATCAATCCACCATGGAATTTACCTTTTCTAGGTGCCAAAGGATTGACTAGCCCTGAGCAAACGGCTACAGGTAAAGGCATATCAAATCCGTTGATGGCTGTAATGGTTTGCCAAAACTATAGTGGTATTCACCTCACCAATGTTTTCAAGTACTGAGAGTTGAAATGGTTTTCAGTAAACCATGGACATACACCTTTCTGGTGGCCAAAGGACTGACTACTTCAGAGTTAATGGCTAACTGGTAAAGAGACATCAAATCCATTTAAAAACTTTCAATGATTCACCTCTCACAGGAGTTAACACACCTGGAAGTGATGAGAATAAGACTGTAACTTTATTGATTGATGTACAAATTGTCAAAGTAGCTGATATAATGGATTGCTTTTTTTGCTGCAAAGATAAAAAGGAGAAGACCTTTGAAGCGTTTGCAATCAATAACTACTTAAAGAATTCTATTACAACATCCTCAGAAAAGCTTAAAAAGTTTTAAAGAGTAAAGATCAAGAATGTTTGAAGAACTTGAAGTTCACAAGTGAAGATCAATTAGGGGAGGGATTGTTGGGGGAAAATAGATTGTAACGACTTTAATACTGTAGTAAAACATTTAAGCTGGTAGTTATAGTTAGTTTCTGTTAGTATTAAGTTTAAATACTGGTAGTAACTAAGTTAAGTCTGGCAGTAACTAAGTTAGTACTGGAAGAGGTAGCAGAACTAGAGTTAGTACTGTCATAGTTAATTCTGTTTTAATAGTTAATCTGGTTATCAAAACAGAATTAGTAATAGTTATCTTAGAGATATCTTAGGAGATATCGTAGGAAAGGATATGTAAATTATCCTTTGAACTTTTGTAAAGCCCTTTAAGGGTGTTTTCCTTGTGTATAAGAAGAACCCTAAAGGCACAATGATATGTACGAGTATGTGTTTGAAATCAATAGAAGCATAGAGCTTAAAAGTAATTTTAGTATTATCGTTTTCTTCTTTACTCTGTGTTAAGTTTCTCCATAACACTTGATAATTCATAGTCATTGTCTCTCCATATATTGATTTGGATTTATCCAAGTTATCTATCGTCTTACAAAGGCTAGTCGGATCCTAAACCAAGGACCTACAGTACCACTTCATGAAAGATGTCATGTCTCCAGTCTTTGCAAGCAATGAGTTCTCACAGGGGTTTCAGAAGTTGATACCAATTGCCAGAAGCCTAGTTGTTCTCCTACATCTGACACATTGTAATACGTAATGATCCAAGCAGGTTCACGAGTTGTGGTCTTTCCTCTTCTTGTAGTGGTTTCCACCAGTCTTTTCGCGAGTCAGCTTTTGGTAGGTGATCATTCTCGGAGTCTTTATCATCAAACAAATGTACCTGCTCGTCGGGAATGGAATGCCTCATGCATAAAAGCGTCCTGTAGTAATATAATTCTTGATCCCCAAAGACCCCAACTGACTCACAGCTAGTATGCAGACGTAAGTCCAAGCCATAGATTGGGATGCTAAAGCTGCAGTCTTGGACGAACTTGGAGCGTTACTGCCTTGTTGCTGAGCAGATCCAGATGTACCAGTAGATGGAGGAGGTAGAGGTGGTAGCAACTGAGAAGACCCTGATGCTCCTGAAGTACTTAGAGCACCAGATGCGCCTGCTGGAGGAGGTGGCTATGAAGGAGGAGACCCAGAAGGAGTTCTTGGTACGTCACGTCTCTTTCTTCTCTTTTTACGAGCTTCCTTCTGATCAGCTAGACGTTGATTTGAATAATCTAACTCTAATGACTTCTGTACAGCCTCATACAAGTCATTGTGAACGTCATAAGCCTTGTAGGAGTTGTCTTCAAACATTCTTTGTTGAAGAATTTCCTTCATATCAACAGTGGGCAGATCCCTAAAGCGAGCTCGAAGTGGAGCTTGCATTGCCCAGTCTACTGCATCAGTGACTATCTCATCCACTGCTTGGCTCACCTTGTGGGGAATATTGAGATTCTCCAAGTTGTATAGCCGGCTCCCTTGTTTGTCCAACATTTCCTCCAGGGCTAAGCTGTTTTGTATCAGATTCGCCATATGTTGTTCGAGTTCACCTATGCGCTTCACTAAAATTAGATCTATGATGCTTTGTTGTAGTTGAGGTGGTGGTGGTAGAAGAGTGGTTGTTGTTGTTGTCATGATAAGATTGTTGCTGTTGATTGTGGGAGAGGAGAGTCAGATTGTGACTTTGTAAGGTCAATAACCAGAGTGGTCATTGGAGGAACCGAGGAGGTATCATGATGAATGGGGATCGAAACTATTGACTGAACCTCTGCTTCAGCATTGGTTTTCCCTGGCTCTTCTTCCTGTGGCTTCTCCACGAAGAATTGATCAGTGAAGCTAAGATATTTTTCAAGGTTTTATAGAGAAGACAGGGTTCCAGAGTAGCTTGCAGGTTCTTCAAGAATCACCTGATCTTCAGTTGGCCGCTTGAGGTTTTCCAAAACATTTGGGTAAGCAGTTATGGTAAACTCCTCATCCATTTGCTCAGGTTTTTGTTGAGTTGAAGCATCAGTGGCCTCCAAGTCCATGTGTTCAAGGTTTGGTCCAGCAGGCACTCAACAAGACTGATTAGGTTGAGATTCTGCAAGCATCACCAGGGTTGATCTAGCCTGTCTTGCATCTTGATCATGAAGGGTTTGGTCCATCCTGGCCTTCATCTTGATTACCAGGGTTTGGTCCAGCCTGACCTTCATCTTGATCTCCAGTATTGATCTTAGGTACTTCATTATCAGATTTAGTTTCACTGTCGGTCAGAGCTAGTTCTAAGGAGATTCAGCATGTCCAGAGGCCTCAGTGGGCATAGGAGTGCGGCTCTGAAATATAAATTTATCTGCATGGCTCTTCTTCTTTAGAGTCTGAAGGGTGAGAAGATCGTGAGCAGCTTGTTCATTAACGACCTTCTCTTTTCCCTTTCCTTGTACATCTGGAAGCGGTTGAATTCTCCCAGAGTCAGGTTCCCTAAGTACGACTAGACGAGCTGGTCCCTGAGTTCGTTCCCCTTGTTCCTTGAGGCTTAGTTCCAAAGCCCATTGAAGGTTTACTTCTTCCTCATTATAGGCAGGTTCCTCAACCCGAACACCTTCATCACTAGGTTTATCAATTAACTTGAGAGGGCTCTTTGGTACGCACTTCTTTGCCACCTTACCCGCTTTAGATCGTTTGGCGGGAGATGGTACATCAAATGACCTCCTTACTATTTTACAATTTTACCTTGATCTTTCTAGGAGGGTTTAGTTGGTGTTGGTGTTGGTTTAGATGGTTGAGATGAAGTGGGCTTGGGTGTCTTGTCATCTGCCTTATCGTGTTCTTCATCCTATTAACGTTGATACTCAGCGACATGCTCCAGATATCCATTGTAGTATGGTGCTCTTTTAATTGTATCAGTAAGAAGAGTATCAGGTATCGGCATACCGAATATTTCCCTGCCATCTTTTCCAACGTACCTGAGAGTGTTCAAAACATTTTCCTTATGTGAGTAGTGAAGAGTTGAACCAGTTCTAGGATGTATGTCGTGTTTGGTTTTCAGGTGATGGATGATTAGTTTGGTGAACCTAACACTTTGATAAGCAGATGAGCGAATTCTCTTCTTTCCGCGTGAAGCCTTAGCTAGATTTTTCCTATCAGTGAGAAAGGTTTGTATGGATTGAACAAACTCTTCCCAAATCCTTTCAGCATATTCAATGTTGGAGGTATGAATGATTCCCCAAAGGATCTGAAGCACAAGATGTCTTGGTCTGTCATATCCAGCAGTTTTACCTATAAGGCACATGTTGATCATAGACAAGATGGCTCTCCATGGTTGATAGAGAGCATTAACAGACATTGCAGACACGTTCCTGAGTGTACTGGGGTATCCCAAAGTGTTGACATATTCGAGAACCGTATCACTCGAAGGTGGAGCCACAAAAGGATTGTCATCATTGGTTGGAGTGATATCGAGTGCATCTCTGAGAATATCTTTGTGGAGATTGAACCACTGCTCATCCAACTGACAGCTGTACAACCCAGTAGATGAATTAAAGCACATGGTGTCCCAAAACTGCTGAATGTAGATAGTCAAAATCGTAGAGGATGCTATGAAAGCCCTGAAGAAATTGGTGTCTTTCAGTATGGCCACATCAATCGGGAAGATAGGATTCCTCTAAGACTTTTGTACATCAAGTACGCAGTTACTCTTGCCGATGGGCACCTATTTGCTCGATGGCAAAATTTGATCATCCGTTCTGGTTGGTGGTGCGATAGTAGGAGCTTGTTCAGCAGGAGCATCATTCGCAGGAATGTTCATGTCAGCCATGGTATCTGCACAAGTAGATCCAACAGCAGGACATACATACAGATATATGATGTTAGTTGGGAGCAATTGCTCAAAGGGAAATCAACCTTGGAATGAGTTGACCCAAAGATATTTGACAAATTGCTAAACCAAACTAATGACAACTCGCTAAGTGATCCTATTAATGATCCTCAACTCGCTACAGATAACTCGCTAGACCACTTAACTCGCTACCAAATTGGTTTCAATTTAAATAGAGAGTTAAATATTATAGTAAATAAAAATCTTCTTTAACTCGCTAAGGGGTAGCGAGTTGCCTGCACACAATTAAATAAATAAAGGAAATTCAACTCGCTAAGGACAACTAGCTAATGACAACTCGCTATGAATATTCTTATATACTTAACTCGCTATTAAATTTGGAAAATTTGAAATGGCGAGTTAAATATTTTAATAAAAATAAAATCTTCATCAACTCGCTACTGGTTAGCGAGTTTTTTTTCCTAAAGGGTTGACTAGGTTGACTTGCGGGGATTTTATATTTGATTAATATTATACTACTATTTGATATATAATTTGTGACAACCATGGCTTGAGCAGGTTAGTCAAACCGTTAGTATTGACTTAGTTGCCTGTTGAAATGTATGATTTATGTGATTCTATGTGTTTATGTGTGTTTATATGTGTTTATGAGGTATTGATAATCAATCTATTGAGTGTGATCATCTCAATGAGATTGGAATGGCGGTGAAGTTGGTTAAGTTCATTTCGTTCACTTTTGAGTGACAAGGAAATGATTATCGAGATTTGAGCGTTTTTGTGTTAAATGTGTAAGTATTTTTACGTATATGTATTGTTGTGTTAGTCGTCTAAGGGGCTGTTTCTTTTTTTCTTGTCTGGAAATAGTTCCTGTCTACATTAATAATCCTGTCTGGAACTAATCCTGTCTAAAAATATCCTGTTTCTTTTTCATCCTGAATGAGAATCTTAAACACCTAAATGGCTGATTTACCTTGTTTTTAAAATAACAGATAGACCAATGATCTCGTATTGGAAACCAAAAGAATCAAAAATCAAGTATAAATGATACATAATCAAACTTCAATTACTACAAATTTCCAAAAACTTAAGACAAGTCCATCTAAATAGGGAATTTAAAGGAGAAAAAAACCCATAACTTTTATGTAGTTTTATACATATACAAAGATGAGGTAATGAAGTCGACATAAAAAAACATGTTGGAGGGATCAAAAGAGTAGAGACGACAATTCAATGGTTAGCATGAGGAGTAAGGCGGCGGATTAGAGTGGTATGTTAGTTGTCATGGGAAATAGGTGTGGTAGAGCCGAAGATGTTAAAAACAAGTGAGGTGTGTTAGGAGAAGAAAGAATAAAAGAAAGATGTGTGGGTAAATTTGTGATACAGGATCCTAGATGGAAACAACCTTCTTTTTAGCACCCTTTTAGAAACAGGATTTACTTCTGTATTAAGCAAAAAAGAAACAATCTTTTTCCTTGTTGCATTAAGAAATTTTTCTATCTAGGATATTAAGAAAAAAAGAAACAATCTTTTTCCTTGTTGCATTAAGAAATTTTTCTATCTAGGATATTAAGAAAAAAAGAAACACCCCCTAAGATAGGTTTAGATTTTTAAGTGGTAAGTTAAGAAAAATGTAAAATTTCTATTTTAGGAAAGTTAGGTTGAAAATGAAAAGTTAAAAGTTATTTTTTTAAAAGTCTAGTGAATTTCGTATAAGCAAAAAGGTATAGTCAAATTTGTCAAGGTTTTTATAAAAAATTAAGGAAATACAAGTAATTATGTAAGTAATAAATAAAAGAAAAAAAATAAATAAAAAATAAATAAAAGGCCATTCGGCCGAATAGTAGAAAAAGGAAAAGAAAAGAAAAAAATGGAATTGTATTAGGAGTCAAACTCTTATTAGGCTTTATCTAGGATTACCTTAGAGCCTATAAATACAAAAAAATAAAAACCCTAAACCCCTATTGAAGTTGGCCGATTTTTACAAGAGAAGAAAAAGAAGAGAATTTTAGGGTTCTTGGTTAAGGTATTTTCTAATCTCTGTTTAGTTCTAGTTAATTAATTTTCAATTGATGTAATCTAAGTATGATGGATTAGGGTTTATAAATTAGGGTTTTGATTTTTCTGGAAGTTTATAATGTTATAATGATTGTTTAATCATTAGTTTAATTGGTTACAAGATTTGATCATGCGTTAGGGTCTAGATCGCCCGAATTAATTGTTTAATTCACTGCAGAAAGTTAGGCAGTTTTTGTAACGAGCATAACTCAATCATAAATTATCAAACAAACAATTTACAACATACTGGAGATAACCTCAAAGAGTCTACTTTCCAGAAAAGTTGTCCTCGTGAGTTTTTATGGTCGGGAAGTGGGTCAAAAGGGCGTTACAAAATCAGTGTGTAAAACAGTGATGAGTTTCAGTTTTGGTTTTGATTTTTCTAAAAATACTTATACATCTAGTTAGAGGCTGAAAATTATGTGGAAGTTAGTTTATATATTTTTTATGACCCTTGAATTTTTGCTAAGTGTGAAAGGAGGTCTAAAGTGGTCAGCTAGTGCCATACTTTTAGGCGGTCATATTTTGGACGAATTCTGGACACTTTGGATTAATGAATTTCTAAAGGGTATTTGTAAAAGGGTGATGGTTTTGGGAGAGCTATGAGAGGTTCATAGGACATATATGTAGCATGGTGAATTTTGGTTTGAATTATAGGAGTGTTTAAGTGGTGCGTTTAGGACATGTAAGTGAGTATAAAATTCTGCTCCAAAACCAGAAAATATAAAGTGTAGCATTGAAGTGTAAATGGCATATGTAGGAGTTGGAAAAGGTTTAAATCAAGTATAGAGCTATGGTAGATAGCTTAGATATCCATCATAGTTGAGGTTACATCATATTGGGTTGAATGCCTAATTGATGGTAGCTTATTGTGTGCTTAATTGTTTAGATTGTCCGTGAAGTGTTTGTGAAGATTTTGTTGGAATCTTTTGGGAAGCTAAGCATCAGGTGAGTTTCATAGCCCCTTTTTCTTATGTTTTCTTGGGGTGAAAATGATGCTATGAGTTTAAATGTTTTAGTTGCTGTGATTATGTGTTTGTATGTTATGTGGTATGCTCCATGGCTTTGTGATCAATTGGAGTCGTTTATGTGGTATGCTCCATGGCTTGGTGATCAATTGGAGTTATTATTATTATTGTTGTTGTTGTGAAGTATGTTAGTTCGGTTGAGAGTGGTGCTTACCACAAACAAATCCAACTGAAGGGTTGAAATAATACCTACTGACTTTGTGTTCCGATCGGAGGGTAGTGAGCTACCCATGACCCTATTGTGAGTATGGAATGATAGACCAGTGGACTGTGGTGTCATGTGTGTTGTTTTGGATTGTTTTACTAGTCGCAGCAATTGTTTTGTAAGATTTTGTTATGTGTCTTAACCCTATGACTCTCACCAACCATTGTGTTGACGTTTTTAAGCATCATTTTCAGGTGAGCTTCGTGAGAATATTGAGGTTAAGAGAAGTGGCTAGAGTGACCGCTAGGATTGCATTGGAGTTCGCTCCTGAGTTTGTTTATGTTTATCGCCTGGATTTTGTTGAATGTTATTTGATTTTATTAGGTTCATGAAGTATTGTCCTTGTATTGGTGAAACCCTTTTTCATTAATACAAGATGTCGTTCATTTGGTTTTCGATATTGTCATGACACATTGTGTCTTTATGACTTAGTTATGCATTTTAGTGTTTCTCTATTGTTGACACCATTGTGTTGTGATGATATCCATGACGTTACGCCTCGTGTTTCCGCCTTGGCGGGGTGTGACAGATTGGTATCAGAGCCTATGGTTATAGAGAACTAGGTGGTTGAGCCTAGACTATAGCTTAAGGGTCCCTCATATAGATGCATTTAGGGCTTATGTGTAAGTATATACCTATTATGCTTATTTTCCCTAAGTTTCATAAAGTACATTATACTATATAGTTTATGTGGTATGCTCCATGGCTTGGTGATCAATTGGAGTTATTATTATTATTGTTGTTGTTGTAAAGTATGTTAGTTCGGTTGAGAGTGGTGCTTACCACAAACAAATCCAATTGAAGGGTTGAAATAATACCTACTGACTTTGTGTTCCGATCGGAGGGTAGTGAGCTTACCTCATGACTTATTAGAGTATGGAAATGATAGATCGGTGCGAATGTGGTGTCATGCTGTGTTGTTTTGGATTGTTTTATCTAATAGCATCACAAATTGTTTTGTAAGATTTTGTTATTGTGTCTTTTGCCTATAAACTTTCACCAACCGATTTTTTGATGTTTTTAAAGCCTCATTTTCAAGTGGAGGTTCTGAGGTATTAAAGCTAAGAGAAGTGGCTAGAATGACCGCTAGGATTACATTGGAGTTCGCTCTTGAGTTTATTTATGTTTTCTGTTTAAATAAATGCGTTTGCATGAATATTTGGATTATGTTTTGCATGTCATTTATTGACGAGACTCTTTCTCATTAATAAAGACACCATTAGGTTTTGGGTATTGTTATGACACTTTGTGTCTTTGCTTTACTTTATTTCTCATTTTATCTTCTCTATATAGTCACCATGTGTTGTGATGTTATTCATTCTTGTTTACGCCTCGCGTTTCCGCATTGGCGGGGATTTGTTGGACAGATTGGTTCAGAGTCTTTGGTTATGGATCTTGGTGGTTGAACCTAGACTATAGCTTAAGGGTCCCTCATATAGTTGCATTTTAGGGCCTAAGTGTTTGTGTACGTATATACCGTATGCTTCCGCTACCTAAAAGCTTTGATTTTTTTTCTATTTTGAATTACTACTATATAATATGAAAACAAAATTAATAATGTTATGTGTTTTTTAACTTTTTTCATTTTTGTGGATTAATATTATATCACCCCTTTGTTATTGTTTTAGTCATGTTTCCCCTACACCTAGAGATATCGTTGGGAGAATGTTTACCTCATGGTCCGCGGAGTTGGTGCTTATGATGAGAAAATATGTCAAAACAAGCGAGTCACAAACTAAGTTTAGTTACATTTTTCTACCTCGATGCATTGCTATAATCGATGATTGCTTTTATATTTTGGGTCACAATGTGACTTCTGTTTCGTTTAGTCGATTGGGATTTTATGGTTCGTTAGATGGATTATCATATTTGAGTTATACTTGGATTATTATTAAGTGCTATGTGGTAGATGTGTGTTATCATGAGATGCTGTGGTCTTGGATGTAAAGTTACGTGTGAAAGGAGAATTTTAATATGGTCGCGAACATAATTATAAAAGCAACACACACGTAGACTTGTGACTTTGATTGCATTGATCATTGTTGCTTGTATGTATTATGTAAGGATGTAAGTCTGGTAGTTGTGTAGATGGTGGTGTTGGCACCCCCGGGCTAGTGTAGAGTGATGTGAGATCCTGTTGAGGATGGCTGTTGTGGTTAGAGAATTCCTCTCTTACCGATGGGCGTTTATATTAGGTTGGGTTGCGTAGATCGCTAAGGATCCCTTTCATCTATGTTTGCGGATACATCCGTGTACCTGTGGTCATTGTACGTTGTGATTCTTAAGTTGTTCGTTAGCTCGTTGTTCTTTGAGATATCAAACGCTCGTGTTGGTATTCTAGGGTGATATCATTAAACTTAGTGTTCTATGTTCTCCGTTTGGGTTTGATTGTTTTCCTTTGTCTAAAGGTGACGATACTCTTTGGTTTTGGTTCTAAGACTGTTGGTATGGATAAGTCCTTTTGGTTTGTTTGGTTGCTTGAGTTCTTGTCGTGTTCGTTTTCAACGTAAAGTAATATTCTGGTTATCGGAATTCCTTAGGTATTTGGGGAGTCCTATTTTGCTATCATGATGTTTTTTTTTGTTGTGGTCCATAAATTCCATTGAAAGTAAGTGTGTTGTAGTCGATACAATATTGTTTAGGTGTTAAAAACTTCTTTAAAAGACAAATTATATATATAAAATGCAACCATTTTTTAATCATCTTTTGATTTCTTTTAGGAAACCATAAATAAAAATAAGTTTATGATAATTTTATTTAAAATTTATTTTTACACTTAAAATTATTTGCATTATTAACTAGGTGATTCTATTGTGTTTAAAATGATTGGTATAAGGTTATGAGGGAAAGTTTCCTTGGGTAAAAATTGGTTTTGGTACAAAGGTTCTTAATCTTTTAATTAATGGGTCGTGGTACGTGGTATTATTCGTTGGGGGTGTTTCTAGAAATCGTTGATGTGTTTGTTAGGTCGGAGGTTCGTTCTATTGTGACGTTTACATTCGGTTGATTTTTTTTTTCTTTTGGATGTGTGATTTTTGGTCCATACCAATTGGTGCATGTGTAAGTTTGAACATTTCCTCATGTGCGTGGTGCTAGTGTGATGTCTAGACGTATCTTCTGGGTGGTGCGATTGATGGTAGCAAAGCGAATGGAATTATTCGCGATCCCAAGTTGGAATTAGAGAGTTCTTGTTTTACTTTTGATTTAGTACCTCTTAGTTATGAGAGTGTTGATGTAGTCGTAGGAGAGAATTGGTTGTTGAGACATAGGTGAGATGTATGCCACGAGAAGGTAGTAAAATGCCTTTAGTAATTTGGAGAGTGCTTAAGGTTTCGTGGGAAGAATCAAACTAAAGAGGATACGAGTCTCGTATGAGTACCAGGAAGATCGAGTTGAGATTATGTAAATATCTTTTGATAGTTTGTGAGCCCTCTAAAGTGTTTCCTAGGAATTAGTAGGTTTTACCCTCGTCGTAGAATAGGATTTCGTATGGAATTAGTACAAAGAGCGATGCCGATTTGCAAAGGCTCGTGTCGTTTGACGTCTTTAGAAAGGCAAGAGGTCTGGATGATTGTAGGAGTTGCAAGGTGAGGGTTGGTTCGAATGGTAACTTGTTGTGGGAAGCGTCTGTATTGCTGGGTAGGAAAAAAGGTAGGTAGTTTATAATGTGCATAGATTATCTCGAGAGGAGTGAGATAGAAAATTCGTATGTGATGTCAACAATGGAGGGTGCACAAGGATGACGTAGCTAAGACTGTTTTTAGGAATGCAGTAAATTGACACGTTGAAGGTTACGGTATGCATTTTGGGTTACCAAGCACCAGTTGGGTTTCATGGAGTTAATGAGCCGGGTGTGCATGGCCGTATTTAGACAAGCTAGTTAACGTATATATACAGACGATTTGTAATTTTTACAACGACCCGATAGCTCTAAGGAGGATACGAGTGACCTAAGTGAAGGATGTTCGTGGAGTCAGTGAAGGAAGAGAAGATGTACGTGAAGTTTTCTACACAACGTGGAAGCGGAGCAAAGAGGGAAGCTACTCTTGATGTGGAAGGATCAAATGGGTAATGATGCCGACTCTTGGCTTGCCGAAAGGAAAGACAATTTATAGAATATTATGACGCGCGAGCAAGGATTTGGAAAAAGCCATGCTTGGAACAGGAGAAGGTGAATGCTTATCGCTGTGACAACTGAAGGTTTTATGAAAGGATTGCATGGTACACGTGGTAGGTTTTGCCTTATATGTGAGGTATTAAGTTAACGAGACATGGAGAGTAATCTATACAGATCATGAATGTTCCAATACACTTTAATTGTTTGTCGGAAGGATTAAAATGAGGCAAAGATGATGGATGGGATGTTATTTAGTGAGTTTGATTTCGAGCATGTACCATTCGAGAAAAGGGCAAATGTAGTGTTGTACCGTGGTGTAGATGATGGAGTGAAGCCAAGAATGAGTTCGAGTAGATATACGATGATCCGATCTGGTTTTGGAAAGGGAATGTTGGTGGAATAAGATAAGATGTCCAATGCAAAGAACACGTCTAACATAAGATGCTGTGTGGCTTGGACCAACGAGTGTGAAAAGAAATGAGAGTGGTTCATAGTGGTTAGACAAGGTTCGGACCTCGCATTTAGGAGATGTAGGACTTTGGCTATTGAAGAGGCTTATACGCAAGGCATTTCTATCCATCCTGGAGCGGATACGATGTTGTGTGGTTTTAGGTTAACTAATCGTTGGTGAGGAAGAAAGGATATAGCTAGTTGCGAGGTAGTAATGTATTTAGCGTGTGCGGAAAAGGAAGTTGGAGTATCAAGGGGTCTTCCAAGGATTGTTGTACAACTGAGTTACCCGAGTAGAGTGGAAACGATAATAAGGATTTCGTTGTCAGTTTACCTAAGTGTGTGTAGTGGATACGATGCGATTGGGTGTAGTCAATAGTTGACTAAGTCCACATTCCTAGCTAGGGTAGGGACAAGTTATGGTAGATTTTAGAGGTAATTGAAATACTCACTTTCGTGAGATGAGTTGTTTTCCTAGGTGGGGTTTATCCTTCGAGTATGGATGTGTTCCACAGTTGAAGGCATTGGTATTGGAAAGGAATGTAGGTTTACCTTTTTTAGGGTGCGTAACCGGAGAAGTGAGTTGAATGGATCGAATTTTGGTACAAGAAACAACAAACAAATAGTGGTAATTAAGAAAGGCTGAGGCAGCCAAATTCGTCGAAAGTGTTGCTTGGTAGTAGTGGGAAATTTTTGAATTAATGCTGATAGGTTATGGGTGGTTAAAGGTCTCCCCTTGGAGTGGGTAGTTACGTTGGAAAGAAAGCCAGGTAGAACGAGTTATGTATGAAACATTTTGAGATCTTTGGATATATTGGGCTACAGTTCGGTTGAGATTATTTTTTATCTTATGAGCTGATTATCAGAAAAATAGGGTGGGAGGTGGTAAACAGTTTAGTAAACCTGAATTTGCGTGGATTCTTTAGATACGTTGAGCTTTGTAACATCTTATATCTTAATTTCAAGACAGTTCTTGTTTGACGAGTTGCGAGGTTATGATATAAAACACGTTGTTACAATAACTTAAGGGTTTTGATAAGTTTTCTCGAGGCGAGCGAGGTACATGTTGTGGGATGTTCTTTTGGTTTGGGGTTGTAGTGTTGCTATTGCACCCTTGTGGGGGGTAAGCAAAGTCATTCAGTGTTGATTCGGGTTTTGGAAGTTAGGCGAGGTTAAGGTTGAAAGCCACTCTTTGTTTTGTCTAATGGTAACCGTTGATGTTGTGGACTGAGAGGTCATGAGTAAAAGCGTAGTATGATAGCGTTAGTGAAAGTTTGTTGGGATTCGAAGCGTGGTCCTGAGCTTACTTGGGAACGCAAGGATCAAATGAGGTCTAAGTGTCCTCCGTTGTTTGTCGATAGTTCTAATGCCTCGAGTAGTTAAATCTCGGGACGAGATTTTCTCAAGGTGGGGATACTGTGACAACCATGACTTGAGCAGGTTGGTCAAACCGTAGTGTTGACCTAAATGTATCTGTTGCAATGTATGGTTATGTGTTTATACGTGTTTATATGTGTTTGTGTGGGTTATGTGAGATTGGATAATCATCCATGAGCGTGGGAGTTGTCGTCTTGGGATTGGATTTTGTTGAAATTTTGTGATGTTCTTTTCGTTCACTTTTGGTGACAAGAAAATAATTTTGGTGATGAAACGGTTTCGCATTAATTGTGTAAGTAAATTATACGTATTACTAGTATTTTTGTTTTTATGTTAGTAATTTAGATGAGTTGGTTTTAGAGGTTAAGTTTAAGAGAAATTAGTTCATTTGATGAGAAATTTTCATTTTAATCACTTATAGTGATAATGGAATTGATTGGGTATTTTGAGAGAATTGTTTTGGTTAATATGAGGATGTCTAGGTGATGGATTAAAATGGGAAGTGTGTCATTTGTGAAAGAAATAAGTTTGTTAAAATATGAGAGTTTTTTGAAGACTTTCTATTTTTGGAAAGTAAATTTGGAAATGAAAAGTTATTTTTAGAAAGTAGTTTATAAGTAAAATGGTTTACCAAATTAGCTTAGGATTTTATAAAACTTAAGGTATGAATGTAATTAATTAGCTAATAAAAAAAATTTATAGATGAATAGTAAAATACGAATTTTAAAAGAAAAAAAGTAATAAGAAAAGAAAAAATTGTATTAGAAAACAAATTCTAATTAGGCTTTATCTAGGATTATTTTAGGAGCCTATAAATACAAAAAATAAAGGATCCCTAAACTCCCTATTGTTCGACCGATCCAGAGAAGAAGAAGAAGAATTTTTTTTGGGTTTAAGGTATTTTCTAATTCTTTGTTTAATTCTAATTCTTATTTTAATTCTTGTAATCTAAGTACGATGGATTAGGTTTAATCATGAAAATAAATTAAGGTTTATAAATTAGGGTTTTAAATGTTCTGGAGTTTATAGTTTAATGATGATTGTTTGATCATTGGTTCAATTGGTTTCGTGATTTGATCATGCGTTAAGGTCTAGATCGCCCGAATTAGTTGTTTAATTCACTGCAGAAAATTAGGCAGTTTTGTAACGGTCAAAACCCATTCATAAAAGATCAAATTAACAATTTACAACATACTGTAGATAACCTCAAAGAGTCTACTTTCCAGAAAAGTTGGTCTCGTTCGTTTTTATGGTCGGGAAGTGGGTCAAAAGGTCTTTACAAAATTAGTGTGTAAAACTATAACGAATTTCAGTTGTGGTTTTGATTTTTCTAAAAATACTTAGACAACTAGTTAGAGGCTCAGAATCACGTGGAAGTTAGTTTATATGTTCTGTGTGACCCCTGAATTTTTGCTAGTCATATAATGAGGTCTAAAGTGGTCATCTAGCGTCATACTTTTAGGGTGTCAGTTTCTGGACGAATTCTGGACACTTTGGATTAATGAATTTCTAAAGGGTATTTGTAAAAGGGTAATGGATTTGGGAGAGCTATGAGAGGTTCATAGGACATATATGTAGCATGCTGAATTTTGGTTTGAATTATAGAACTGTTTAAGTTGTACGTTTAGGACGTGTAAGTAAGTATAAAATTCTGCTCAAAACCAGAAAATTTAAAGTGTAGCATTGAAGTGTAATGGCATATGTAGGAGTTGGAAAAGGGTTAAAATCAAGTATAGAACTATGGTAGATAGCTTAGATATCCATCATAGTTGAGGTTACATCATATTGGGTTGAATGCCTAATTGATGGTAGCTTATTGTGTGCTTAATTGTTTAGATTGTCCGTGAAGTGTTGGTGAAGATTTTGTTAGAATCTTTTAGAAAGCTAAGCATCAGGTGAGTTTCATAGCCCCTTTTCTTATGTTTTCTTGGGGTGAAAATAATGCTATGAGTTTAAATGTTTTAGTTGCTGTAATTATGTGTTTGTATGTTATGTGGTATGCTCCATGGCTTTGTGATTAATTGGAGTCGTTTATGTGGTATGCTCCATGGCTTGGTGATCAATTAGAGTTATTATTATTATTGTTGTTGTTGTGAAGTATGTTAGTTCGGTTGAGAGTGGTGCTTACCACAAACAAATCCAACTGAAGGGTTGAAATAATACCTACTGACTTTGTGTTCCGATCGGAGGGTAGTGAGCTACCCATGACCCTTTTGTGAGTATAGAATGATAGACCGATATTGTTGTATGTCGTAAACCTATGATTCTCGCTCAACTTTATGTTGACGTTTTAAGCATCATTTTTTAGGTGTGCTCTGTAATGGTGTAAGATTAGAGCAAGTGGCATAGAAAGAGACCGTAGGTGCTTGGATTATTTATGCTTTCTGTTTGAATAAATGTATTTGCATGAATTGTTTGGATTATGTTTTCCATGTCATTTATTGACGAGTCCCCTTTCTCATTAATAAAGACACCATTAGGTTTTGGGTATTGTTATGACACTTTGTGTCTTTGTTTTACTTTAGTTTTCATTTTAGTATTCTCTTTATAGACACCATGTGTTGTGATGATATCCATTCTTGTTTACGCCTCGCGTTTCCGCCTTGGCGGGGTATGACAATAGTCTTCATACTACCTTACTTGTGTGTTGCCCTAACGGAATATTAAATAGATGGCGGGTTTGTGTAATTCGTTCATGACTTAGGAAATAACTACATAGATCATCACAAGTGTGACAAAGCAACAACACTCAGAGAAGCAATCTCGGGAGTAATACATGATTAAATAAACACAATATTTTATTATATTGTTATCACCAGTAGCTTAGTTTATTATTTAAAGTTTACTAGCTTAAAACCAACAAAATCTCTCAAACATATGATTTACTGCTTTCATAAAATATAAAAACATAAAAAGAACCTTCTCTCAACCCTTAGAATTTTGTTAGACTGTAATCAAAGCCGTCCCAACCTATTCCCCTAGAGAATGATAACAACCCCCGAGTCTTGCCTATACTACACTACAACGGTTAGGTACACTGCCTAGGGAGTTGTAAAACTTCTTGTAGAAGTCTTTTACGACAACCGCAACAAGTTTTGGCGCCGCTGCCGAGGAATAGTTAGGTTCCGATCATAGTTTAGCTTAGTTATACTTGCTTGAATCCTTTCAAGTAAGATTTAATTTCCGCATATTAGCTTTCTCGTAGTCTGTCTGTTCTTTTGTGTTTTCTGGTTCGTAACCATTCTGTCATCCACCAGGGAGACGAGAATCATATCAGCATCTAGGAGTCTACTCCAACCTAGTACGAGGCTTATAAAAAATCATCGAGCTCCCGTAAGGAACAACGTGGTTCCTCTTCGATCCGAGACCATCCGGTTAGTGAAAAACGGATGCTCTTCCACGAATTCGGTCCGAGGATCCAAACTAACCACCTAAAGGATTTCTAAAAAAACTAGTGGACTCACTTGATGTCTGTCGGTGAACAAATAGGGAATGAACGCGCTGCGTTTATTTCTATTTTCCCTCGCGATCAAGTAGCAATTGGCTTGAATGTCTTCTACTGGATCCATCACACATGGGAGGATCTTTAATACCCGATCTTGCTCAATTTTTCCACAGGAAGGACGCAAAACTCCACAATGGATATACTGATGTTCCAACAACCCATCATGGGAGATTCTTTATCAGAAGCATGACTCATTTCATGGACCTATTACAAAAATCCTCATTTATGGCATCGACTTTGGCTTCCAAGTCCCAAATTTTGGATGAGGCATGTCAATCCCGTACACAAGTCGAAAATTGACAATCCGGCCGGTGGCAAGCTTCATGACCGAAACGCCGAAGAATCCTGGGCATTTTTAGAGGACCTCGCCCTCTATGACAACAAAAGTTGGAACGACCCAAGGGATTTCGCTAAGCCAGTCAAGGCAATCACTGCCTTAGATGTCTCGAGTACATCCGACCGCCGTCTAATCGAGCTTGAAAATCAAGTCCAACGCTTGATGGAAGCTCATCTTGCTTCGACACAACCTACTCAAGTGAACAAAATCACTACCTCATGTGAGATCTGCAGTGGTCCCCACGACACTCAATATTGCATGGAAGATCCCGAACAAGCCTTTGTTGAATACGCATCCTCGCGTACCGATGAAGCGGGAGGTAAGTGGTATACTTTCAAGCCCAAGCAAAACAATCTTGGTGACACTTAATCCCTCATGGAGAGTCACCCAAACCTTAGGTGGAGACAACCCCAAAATTCTCAAAATAATTTTTCAAACCCACCTAACCGATTCCAACCTAACGGTTCTTTCAACAACAATCCTCGAAGCTTTAACAATTAATCAAACCTTGAAGGATTGGTATCTAATTTCATGGCATCTCAAGACGCTAGACTGTCCAAGTTTGAAGCCTATTTCAAACAACAACAAAGTAAGATGACCAACAAAATCGACACAATGTTGAAGGCCATCACTGATCGAATAGTGGGAACACTACCTAGCAATACAGTCAAGAACCCAAAACTGAGTACTACCTAAGTTTTGTCTGCCCGTTTGATATGTGAGAAATCAAATATCTTTTCTATATCAAAATTGGCCTTTAAATGATCAAAAGTGCTTAATATGCTTGACCATATGTGTTTTGTTGTATGTGAATGTGTTAGGTACACGATAGTGCAAATATCACAAGAAATGGTCAAAGCCGGACAAACACGGACACGGGAACGGATAGAGTGCACAAGAGCAGGAAGTTTCTAGCAAAAGGTCATCAAAAGTTATAAACCTTGGTCAACTCAAAAATGCCAAAACTAAATACCAAAATACCCTTAATGTTAAAATAACTTTCAACAAAAAGTCCCTAAAAACCCTAACACCGTTATCTCCTTTTCTGTTATAAACAGGCCCAATCCTTATGAATTAAAACCATGGCCCATCCTTTTTTACCCGGGCCCAAATCCACTCAGTCAAACAAAGTTATAAAAAGAAAAGAAAAGGGCGCGGGAAATACCGTTTTACTGTTCATCGTCGTTCTCCTCCATTTACCCTGTCAAAAACAAAGGGTAAAATGCAATTGACTATGTGGAACAAAGATTCAAGTGCCAAGTAATGAGTCAGCATCAAAAATCGTCATCAAAGCTCTCTCATTGGCTAGAATTGTCAAGGGAATGTCACGTGGGATCCAAAGAAACACACTCAAAATGGGAATTTACACTAAAAACAAGCCAAAAGAAGCACAAGGCCTCTGACACAAGGAATGCCACGCTGGCAATCCGTGTGCTCACTTAATGATCCAACGGTGAAGATTGAAGAGCCAATGATTGCAAGGAATGAAGGGTGATGATCAAGACCAAGGGGAACGTGTTCACAAGGCCTAGAAGCATCCATTCTCTCCTATAAATACAGGACCTCCTTCACTCACAAAGAGCATCTAGGAGTAGTTAGTTTTTAGCAGCTTAGTGTAGCTTTTAAATTTAGCAAATGTAATTTTCAATTTAATGTTTTCAGTCATTGTAATCTCATTTTTCAAGTTGTAATCAGTTTTTCTATTAATAAAAGTTAAGTTTACTCATAATTCAATTGTCTTTACTTTTATGCAAAATGCTTAAATAAGCTCTCTTTTGTTCACTTAAGCTCAATAAGCTCTTAAATCTACTAATAAGCTAGCTGTTTACTCAGTAAAGCCATCAAAGCTTTACTGAGCTTATACTACTTAAAATCCACTCTCAAATTTACTAAAGCTTTATTATGGAAGGGAAGTCAATAATGGAAGGACTTCCAGGACCCTACCAGCTTATCACTTGATAAGCTGGAGCTTGTTGATAGCTCATTTGAGCTTAATCTTAGCCTTGTTTAGAGCAAAGGCTCCTGTAAGTTTCTTCTTTACATTCTAGTCTAAATTTGTACTAATAGCTTTAATCTGCTTCATCTGCTTATTGTATGCTTATTTGTAGCTTAGATCTGCTTATTACTGCTTATTTTAGTCATTTAATGCTTAATATGTTCTTTAGTTAGCTTAGATTTTAATTTGCTTGCTATTTTATAAAATCTGTCAAAAAAAACCAAAAAATAGTAGCATAGTGTAGTTAGCTTATCATTACTGGCTTATCTGCTTAATTGTTTGTTTAAACTTGCTTAATAGGACTGTTTTTAGCTTATTAATATCTGGTAATTGATAATTGTTCTCTAAATCTCATAATTATAAGCTTAATATGGATTTGAAGAAAATAAGGGGGTGTTTGGCACAAGCAGTACTAACTCAGGTTAGTACTGCTTGAGTCCATTTGATTCCTTGAATTTGATTTAAAATTCATCATAAGGTTTATAAGTATAGGATTTATAAGTTTAAAATGGATTAATCTAAGTTTTCAAAAGTTAGCTAGTAGATAAGTTGAATCTGTTAGTGTAAGTATAGAATGTTTATGCATTTTTAAGTTCAATTGCATTCTAGTTAAATGATTGCTTAATTTGCTCTTAGTCAAGTTTTTTTTAGAGTGTAGAAACAATAATCTTTGCCTGCAATTGTTGGATTTAAGTTTTGGTTTGTTCTTGTGTGCAAATTGCATCAGATAGCATCTAGGACATTTAGCACTTTTCAATCTTAAAAATCAGAGGTTTAATTTAGTTTTTAGGTCTTAATTTTTAGCATATAAGTAGTTCTTAGGTCATTAATCAACTTTTTCAAACTGCTTTTCAAAAATAAGCTCAATTGGTTATCTGTTTTCAGTTTCTAAATTCAGCATTTGACTTTTCTAAAATCAAAATTTACTCAGCATTCACTGAGTTAATAAGCAATTTTCAAATAGGCTTTTTCCTTGTTCATTTAAGTTTCAAAATGATTTTTAAAAGCTGTTCCAAGTAGCTTAGTGGTCAGGCTTTAAGGTGTTATAGCTCTTATAGCCTTAAGGATCTTTGAGCTTATTGAAAATTAAGCTCAAAGTCACCCTTAAGGACTGTCTTGGATTAGCAGTTTTCATTGAGTGCTTATTAGAAATTTATGGCTTATTTCTTTGGGATTTAGTTTAATTTTTTCTTTGTCTAGCTTATTAGGTTAGCTTTAAGTAGCATCTAGCTTATTAAGGTCAGCTGTAGCTTATTTTAGCTTTTCTTAAAAAATTCCAAAAACTCTAAAACAGTAGCAAATAGCTTTTTCATGTGGAATTTTTACTGCTTAATTAAGATTCAAAATGTCTTTTGTTTATTGATTTAAGTAGTGTTTTAGCTTAGCTTTAAGTAGGTGTAGAGCTTTTTACCATAAGAGTCAAGTAGCTTATATAAAAATAAGCTCAAAGTTAGCTGTTTGATTGTTTGGTTTTCAGTTTTAAGAAAAGTGCTTAATCACTTTTTCAGCTTATTGACTGTTCTTTTAGCTTATTTCTGGGTCTCATTTGCTTATTTGGTTAGTTCTATGATAGTCATAACTTATTTAGTCCTAGGGTAGCTTACTTCAGATTTTAGCTTATTTACTTTTGTTTCAAAGTAAAAAAAATGGGTACGTGTAGATTGTTTGATTTTTAGGCTTTTTTCTAGCTTATTAGTGACTTTCAGAAAAGTTGTTTTCATAAAAATAGCTTATAATAAGCTATTTTACAACTTTGCTTTTTAAGTTTTTGAAAAATAAAAAAAGGGGATACTAAGGAAGTCGGGGGTGAGCAAGACTCGAACCCCCGACCTCAACCTAGCATCAACCCTTTTAAAAACCTCACACACACACTCCCTACCAACGTGCCCTGGGGTCTTTTTCGGTTTAGAATTGCAATATTAATCATTTATAGACGTTTTAGTTCTTTTAGCTTATTTTGAGTTTGTAGCTTATTTCACAGCTTATTCAATAAGCTGTTTTCACGATCTTATTTTTCTTGGATTCCTCACTGTTCAAGCTATTTTTCGTAATTTTTCAAGTTTTTTTTATAAATAGTTTAGTATTTTAAAACATTTTATTTTGATAAAATCGTTTTTAATTCATAAAAAATTATAAAAAAAGTCAAAAAAATATAATTTTTTTTAGAAAATTTTCTTTTAATATTTAGAACCTAGGAAAATTAGATTTGCTTTCGTAGGGTTAAAATTGCAAAATTTCGTTTTTTAAAGAACGGGATTGAATCCCGTTCACGTTTTTAGTATTTTCAAGCTCAAATCTTTCTCCTTTTTGGTCTAGTTTTCTTTATTCTTGCTTTTTAGTCAATTAAATCTTAAAAAAACAAAAAAGATCATTGTAAGACTTATTTTTGTGATTTAGGGTTTTAGGTTCCGTTTAGGATTCCCGAATTGCATTTTTTTAGTTAAAATTTAATTTCCTGTTATTGTAGTTAAGTTTAATTGTCTCTTTATTTGTTCCTATTAGGATTGTAGAAAACAAATCATCTTTGAACCAATTCAAGTCATTGTCCAAATAACAAACGAGGTCTCAATTTCATAAGTCTTTGGGAAAACGACCCGGTAATCACTTACCGGTTTTTTACGTGTGATATTTTCGTGTGATTTTTCTTACTACCTTTGTCCTCAAGGGTAGTTTAGGAATTTCATTATCTTTGTATTATTATACGTATACTATTTATGAGATTAATTTTTTGGCGTCGTTGCCGGGACTTCAAGAGATAGATACGGAAATAATGGAATGAGTGATTCAATAGGAAATTTAGTGTTTCTAGATACAAAGGTTTTGAGAAAATCGGATGGTAAAAGAATCATAGTAATCCCGGATAAAGATATGAGTCAACATACTACAGGATATAGGATACACAATCGGTATCATGAAACGACGAGGTATAATGAAATCACCACTGCATTAAGTTATAAACAACTTGTCTATAATTTTTACATAGTTAAAATTTTGAATTTTTTTACAAAGTTGGTAAAAGAACACCAAAAAATAATACCTTCAACTGAGGTATTATCCATTAATAAGTTCCCGAACCAAAGATTCAAATTTTTTACCGTTTGTGTCACTTACGAAAAAGGCGCACCTATTTTGTAAAATTTATTTTACTTAAGAGAGTTACCCTAAGTTTGTTGATTATTCGGTAAACAAAAATATTTCCTTTTCTCGTTTCTTTTCTCATTTCATTTGTTTATTTAGTGCATGCGCACTAGAAATTCCAAATTTCTAAATAATTCAAACATAACCATTCCGAGACGTCAAAATAAAGGACGTGCTTTAAACATAGTCGAACCCGAGCTTCGTACTATCGTTGCACCAATGGCGGAACGTATAATGGAAGAGCTACTCCGTGCACCCACAGAAGGCTATGGAGAAGCTATCGTTTTACCAGAAATTAATGCGGATCATTTTGAGATTAAAACAAATTTGTTACAATTAATTCAAGCAAACCCGTTTCACGGTTTAGAGAACCAAAATCCTCATGCTCATATCAATAGTTTCAAAAGGATTACCTCGACTTTACGATTTAGGAATGTGCCTAATGATGTTA
>BQNB010004667.1:68374-106405 GCA_026074375.1 Tanacetum coccineum | reverse complement strand
TGGTTTTGGAGTTCTTTATACTGAGCATCCATTTTCAGGGTCATGGCATCCATTCGGGCCATAATTTTGTCAGTATTGGAATTACTGCTACCTTCATCGGCGAAAGCAACGGTTTTTTTAAGAGATGGTTTGGTTTTTTGATTTTTAGCCCAGTCGATCTTGAGTAAGCCTTTATCTTCCAGAAGCTGATAAGCTTGATTTGGTGTTTTATAGAGGAAAATACCACCAGCTGCGACATTTAGAACTTCTTGAGTTATTTCGCTTAGACCATGATAGAAGATTTTGATAATGTTGCCTTTGGACAGATTGTGACCATGACAGTTTCGGAGCATTTCCTTCATACAAAGCCAAGCGTCGGTTAGAGATTCGTTCTCGTGTTGAGAGAAAGCTCGGATTTCTCTGAGGAGTCGATCGAAAAGAGCTAAGGGAAAGAAACGACTAATGAAAGCAGTTCAAAGTTCATCCCATGTTTCTATTGTTCTTTCGTTGAGTTCGTCTAGCCATGTTTTTGCTTCTCCAGTGAGTGATAGAGGAAACATCATTAGGCTAACGGCTTCATTTTCGGTATCTCTGTATTTTAACATATCGCAGATTCCGAGGAATTTGTGAATGTGTTTAGGAGGATCGGTTTTGGTTTTACCATCAAATTGGTTTCCTTTGACAAGATTCAAGTGGTTACCTTTGATAGCAAATTCGTTAGGAGTTTCAAGAATAGTGATTGCGGAACCAGGAGTCGGAGCAACAACATGGTCAACAGCCCACATGGGTTCATCATCCATTGGGTAAAGTTTTTCAAGAGTAACTAGAAAGTGATGGAAGTGGTTGAT
This sequence comes from Tanacetum coccineum, assembly GCA_026074375.1. NCBI lineage: Eukaryota > Viridiplantae > Streptophyta > Magnoliopsida > Asterales > Asteraceae > Tanacetum > Tanacetum coccineum. The sequence continues at coordinate 105,578 of BQNB010004667.1, read as the reverse complement.
GTCGAGAATTAGCGGATAGACAATTCTCGAGTTTTTAGGTGGTTTGTTTCTTTGATCGAATGGAACTCTTCTGTTTCGTCGACGACGTCTTCGATTTAGAGTACGTTCAGGTTCAAGTGATGGTTCAACAAGTTCAGAATTGGAAGCACGCGTATGCATCCAAAGGAGAATTTGTTCGGGTCAGTTTGCCAGAAAACTGTACGGCGATTTGAAAAAGAGGAGAGTTAAAGAGATTTTCCATAGTTTGACTACAGAACAACTAAGAAATCCCTAGCAACGGTAGCCAAAAAAACTCTGATGTGTTTCAAAAGCTTTAAATTTTAAAAGATGAACATTACCGGACAAAATTATATGGAAACATGGGTAAAAGTTCACCCACATATGCAGTATAATTTTTTAGGCAAGGGCCAGGTCGTCCATAGGATTAGGCAGTAGTGTTTCGACTATAGAAAGACAAGATACTTAACTATTTTTTCAGGAAATACCTTTCAGTTTTTTATCAATGTTAATTAAAGATGACTACTCGGATAGTTGAGAATAATTTATAAGCGTTGGAAATGATTTGACCTCGAAGATGGGACTTTAAATTATAAAAATGATTCCTCATCAGAAAACGTTTTTATGAATTAACTTGATTAACTTAAGACTTATATTTAGTTAACTAGACCAAATGTGTACTCATTAATCTAGTTGTATTATATCAAAACTTTTATGTTTATCCATTTACGAAAGTGGATTTCACAACCAGACGATAAAGACCATAGACAAATCTTTAAAACCACATAGATCATAACAGATCTTTCGACCTATACCGATATGATTATTATAATCTAAGTTGATAAGCAAAAATAGATAAGATAAGATATAACAGGTTTGCAACATAAGCTTAAGATTAAAGCGATCAAGATCATACCAAACACTTATTCATTATCGTATTTCATCGAGTAGTCATGAGAGATTTAGCCTCTCATGGCTAAGGAGTTCATAACAAAAACATACTTTACATAACTTCCATTTCAACAACTAGTAAGAAAACTTCTTTGTTCTTGATCGTTAGATCTTTTCTTCAAGGGAAAAGGTGTTTCTTGGTGAAGGAAAAGGTGTTTCTTGGTGTTTTGGCAAAAGGAGGGAAAGTATGTATGTGTAAAACTGCGGCGTGATGCAAATTCATCCTCAATTTATAGGCAAGATTGGGTGCAAAGTGCGGCACACTTAGGAAAAAGTGCTGCGAACTTTGGGTGTTAATGCGATAGCATTTAATGGCTTTTACTGGAAGTGCGACGCACTTACAAATAAGTGCGGCGGTCTTGAGGAGTTAATGCATGTGCATTTATTAGACTTTAATTCTTAAAACTTTAGGAAAATGTGCGGTGCACAAAGTAATAAGTGCGGCGGTTTTTGGTTTCTGGGGAAAGTGCGGCGCACAATGAGCAAGTGCGGCGAACTTCTTGAACTTTGGCTAGAAATCTTTTCTTTTCTTGTATTCGTCTCCCAAAGTGTATAGATTTATGAGCTTGGGCCTGTAGAGTCTTCAAGTGAACCTATAAGCAATTCAAGCTTAGTTGAGTACCAAAAAATGCCATAGAAACATGTATAATTTGGGCGTTATCATTCCTTCTTCAGCCTGATCACTCCAGTCATATCCAAGTCCATCTTGAGCCAACAAAGCTTTTGTCTCTGTTGTTTCTATTGTCACATTCCTCCTTACAGGTTCTCTATTCCTGTTCTCCCTTGGAGCCCTGCACTCCCTTGCAAAATGACCCTTTTTATGACAGTTATAACATTCCACCTTTGATTTGTTAAACCCTATGGTCTCAGAACCATTTGGATTAATCTTCCTTCCAGTCTTATTTAGAAATCTTCTGGCTCTCATAGTCAACATAGCCATTTGCCACTTTAGATCCATCTCTTCCAAGTCATCAACATCAATCTGTTGTAAGTCCTCATCATTTAATTGTGGACTGTTAGATTGGTTTCCAAAGAAAGAAGAGATCACAGCATCACTCATACTATCAGTATTGGCAAAGTTAGAACCATAAGCTTGATTGGAACTGCTAGAGTTATTGGAAGACACAAAAGCTACATTCTGTGAATTTTGGTTTGAGCTTGATGACCCTTTAACTTCAGTTTCATAAATCTTTAGATTGTTGTATAGGTCATCCATGCTTAAGGTGTCTAAATCAGGTTTGTTTCTCCAGATCAAGGTATGAGTCTTCCATTCTGATGGGAGACTTCTTAGAAACTTCAGCTTTATATCTTCTTGAGAAATAGTTTCATCCAGAATCTCTAACTGACTGATAAGCTTTTGAAGCTTATCATAGGTTTGATCAAGTCCTTCTGAGCTTGATTCATTGAAATTCTCATATTGTTGCTTTAGAAGTGTCTTTTGAGTTTTCTTTGACTCCTTATTACCTCCAAACCTTTTCTCTATGGCATCCATCAGAGTCTTGGCACATTTGTAGGTATTAAACTTTAGTTGATGTTCATTTGGAAGAGCCATCAACAGTGTACCTCTTGCCTTTAACTCATTCTTCCTTGCTAACTTCTCCTCTGCAGTTGTAGGAGGATATGTTTGCTCAACACCATCAACAGTTCTCTTTGGTGGAGGTGAGTCTCCATTTACTATTACTTCCCAAAGAGCATAATCTGTCATTAGGAAGTACTGTTCTATCCTCATTTTCCAAAGCTCAAATTCTCCTGGATTGAGTACTGGAAGTTTTGCAGCAGTAACCATTGTTGAAGATCCTGCCTCCATGTTAAACAAATAGTTCTGATATGTGTAGATTGTTTCTTCTAATTCAAAGTTTCTCAACAAGCTCTGATACCACTTGTTGATCCCACTTGAATAGATCTTGCTTAGCTTGTATGAAGCTTAGTTGTATTGAGTAAATCCAAGACAACTATGGTAGAAACTTTGATTATGAATATCAAAGACTATGCGGAATCTAGTCAATGATACTAAGAAGAATTATTTATAAAACAGTAACACAAAATTAATAACAAGACAGATTACCAAACTTTCAGCCTCAATATGAAACGAACACTCTTAATAGTGTTAGGGTTTACAAAACCTTGAAGCTACGAATATCAAAGATGTACATCTAACATTATGCCCTAGGACCTCCTTTTATACACCAAGGAGTCCTACAAGGCTTACAATACTTTCCTAACTTATCAAGATCTTTTCTATAAACAAACGTAATCTTTTAAACAAATAAGTTATACATATCTTCTTTACAAATAACTAATACTTATCTTCGTAAGTATTCTTGTTCTCCAATCAATCTTTGATCTCATCTCTGTCAGCATATTCCTTCCAGCAATAGTAATCACTCAGCAGTTGTAACTGAGCACAAGCAGCATTAACTACTTAGAAATTTATTCTAGCAGTACTAACATATACTAGCAGTACTAACTTTTGTACTAGCAATAGTAACTACTTAGTATTTTTTTAGTCTTCATCTCTGAGCAGTTTTAACTTCTACTAGCAGCAGTAACTTTATACTAACAGTACTAATTATACTAACAGTAGTAACTAGCAGTAGTAACTTTTACACTACCAGTACTAACTACTTAGCATAATTTTCATTAGTATTACCAGCACTAATATATACCTGAGCAGTAGTAACTTTAAGAATCATCTTGAAGTCTTTTAAACCCAACAATTTGGTTGCTTATTTTTAGTCTTTTGTGCTTATTAGGTATAGGCCTTTATCTGTTTTAAGCTTTTAGCCCTTTCTTAGTGCTTATTTGCTCATTATCTTAGCTTAAAATTTAGTCATAGTCATTTAAAAGCCATAAGGTGTAATCTGTCTTAATGGTTTTCAGTGCTTATTAGCTTATTTTGTTTGCTGATTTTTAGTCTCTTGTGCTTATTAGGTCTAGGGGTAAGGCTGTTTTCAGCTTATTTGCATTTCTTTTATCTTATTGAGTCCAAAAGCCTAAAATCTTTAGCTTAATATCTTCAAGTTTTAGCTAGTCTTTTTAGTTTTCTGTCTCTTTTCATTAGTGCTTATTCTAGCTTTTTAATAAGCTTTGTCCTTAAGTCCTTCATTAAAGTAGCTTATTTTAGCTTTTTCAAAAAGAAAAATAAAAAAATGTTTTTACCAAAAAGGAAGTCACAGGGTTCGAACCTATGACCTCCCCTTTAACACACCAACACCTCAACCAACGTGCCCTTGGGTCTTTTCTGTCATAGTCTTCTTTCATTAAATTCATATATGCACTTTCAGTTTTAAGCTTATCAGCTTATTTGATTTTTAGCAGCTTATAGGGTAGAGCTTATTGACTCGTTTTAAGCTTATCAGGAATAGTATCTAGTATTTTTATAAAAAATTTTAAAAATTTTAGATTAATTAGTATTTTTATATAATTTTTAGTATTATATTTATTTTAAAAAACATAGTTTTTTAATTATTTGAAAATTCAAAAAATATTTTCGTTCACTTTAATAATAGTTTAATGCATCTTTAGTTTTAGAAATTAATGCATTTTCGGGTTTTAAATTGAGTTAATTTCTAGCTTAAACATGCATTTTTATTCTTCACACTTTGCGTTATTAGGTTTAAATCTAAATCCAAAATATTTAATTATTCAAGCACGCGATCACGAACCGAAACAAGGTATTCAATTCACACTTCGTCAGGATACTACATCCGGAGATATTACATTGTTTGGTCCTCAAGCAATTGTTATCAAAACGGTTAACTCTCTATACGAATTACTTTTTGGTATTTACGATATATATTAATATAAATTATCATATATATATATATATATATATATATATATATATATATATATATATAAACTATTATATTCGAATCAAGTTTTTGGCGCCGCAGCCGGGGAAGTGTGTAACGATTATCGTGTTAAAGTTTGAAGATTATGTCTTGTAGACCCTTCCCCGTGTAGTTATCGTTTTTGTGAACATAAATTTTTATATTCTTTATTTCTTTTTATAAAAAAAGCTTAAAAAATACCAAAAAATTATTTATTTTTTCTTGATTTATTTTTGTAGATTTATTAAAATACCAACAATACTTTTCCTAAAGTATTGTAGATTTATTTTTGTAGATTTATTTTTCTTAATTTATTTTTGTCAATTGTTTAAACGGCTTACCTTTAGATTAACAAACTTTAAGAGAGGTATAAGGAGGGTTGATCCTACGAAGACATTCGACCCGAAAGGAGAAGGTTTTAAACCTTTGCGCTTTACACCCCTCCTCCGCTTCTTTGTGCGTTATCTAAAGAGCTACCATGAACTTTTGACTATCGATTTACCAAAATAATTTTCTTTTAAATTTATTTCTGTTATTTTGTTTAGTGCATGCGTACCCGCTCTTCATCGAATTTAATTGTTGAATCTTCCACGATTCCGAAGCGACGTAATCGTAGACGTTCCCAAGAAAAATAGTCATACGTCGAGCTTCATACTATTGTAGAGACCTCTTATACCCCGTTGCTACTTATGGCGGATAACGCGTACTATGTCGGAATTACTCCAAGCTCCCACCTAGGTTACTGAGATCGATTGTTATTTCCCGCATACTTGCCTGAAAATTTGAGTTGAAAGTCGGTTACTTCAATTAGTAACTTCGAGCCAATTTCATTGTTTTGAGAGGGAACGACCCTCATGCTCATAATCGTTGGTTTTAACAAATTCACTTCAACGCTAAAATACGAAAAATGGTTCCACACGAGTGCAATCAAGTTGATGTTTTTACCATCATTTTCTCTCGAAGGGGCCGCCCAGATTTGGCTTTAAAATGAACCCCATCGTTCTATTCATACATGGGAAGATCTCGTTTCTAAGTTTGTGAATTATTCTTTCCCTCCTTTAAGACACTGAATCTAAAGAACGATATCATGATTTCAACAAAAGTTTTGATGAAACTTGTAGTGAGGCATGAGACCAATTTAAAGATCTTCCGTCATAAATGCCCACAAGTGCACGTTATTTCTGATTGCACCAAAACGATACATTTTATAATGCAATTTACACATTCCTATCAAAGATTTCTTAAATGCACAAAGGCCACGTCCGATGGTAATCATTTGAACCGTACTCCTCGAGATGCTTTGACGATTATTGAGAATAAGTCAAAAGTACGTACTTCACGAAAAAACTGATTGTTTCAAAAGTGAGTACTACTAATTCTTCTTCATCTCCTTATCCGGATATTACCGCATCGTTAAGGAATTAGTGCTTATGAACAAGGCTAATCAACAAGCCTCCGTGAAAGCCGTAGAAGAGACTTATGTGACTTGTGGTGGACCGTATCCATACTATGAGTGTCTTGCTACCGATAGCAACACTTTTAATGCTTATGCAGCCACGGGGACCTACAATCAAGGAGGTAACGGATATTGTCCTTAAGGAGACCCGAATTATCGTGCTAGCAACCAAATAGGACCACCTGGTTTTCCTCCTCCGAATGTGCAAAACAATCAAAACTACAATCGGTACAATCAAAATCAAGCTCCGAACAATCAAGGAAGAGGGCAAAACTTTAATCAAGGAAACAACAATTTTCAAGCTCCGAATTTTCAAGCTCTAAATTATCAAGCTCAAGTTGGACCTTCGAATGAGTTAACAAACTACATGAAAAGTAATGAAGCTACTTTGAGAGCCACGCAAACTCAAATAACTAATATGAAGATGGAATTGCGAAATGAATTCAAATCTTCTCTTGATACAAGAACCAATAAGATAGAAAATCAAAACAATCAAATAATGAACATGTTAACTAATCTTACTATGCAAAAGCAAAGTCCCTCGGGTTTGGGATCACTTCCTAGTAATACCGTAGCTAACCCGAGAGGTGACGTGAAAGCTATTACTACCCAAAGTGGTGTTGCTTATGATGGACCTACGATTCCACCTACTTCTTCTCCTCTCCCGAAGGAAGTAAAACGTGAAACCGAGGCGACAAAGGACAAGGTGCAAACTACAAGTTCAAAAAGTACCGCACACGTCCAACCTCCGGTTGTCCAAGTTCCTATTCTGGAGCCCAAAATTGCTCTGAAGCCTAATCCTAAACCGTCGATACCTTATCCTTTGAGACTTAACGACCAAAAGCTCCGTGAAAAAGCTAATTATCAAATGTTAAAGTTCCTTCAAATCTTTCAAAGATTACATTTCGACCTTAGCTTCGCGGATGCTCTTCTTCACATACCGAAGTTTGCTTCTACGTTTAAGAGTCTACTTAGTAATAAGGAAAAATTATTCGAATCGGCTAATACTCCATTAAATGAGAATTGTTCGGCGGTGCTCCTAAAAAAGTTGCCCAAAAAACTTAGAGATCCCGGTAGATTTCTCATACCTTGTGATTTTTCGGAGCTAGTTGAGTGCTTAGAATTGGCCGATCTTGGCGCTAGCATCAACTTAATGCCTCTTTCCGTATGAAAGAAGCTTTCGCTCCTGGAACTTACTCCGACTCGCATGACACTCGAACTTGCAAACCGGTTGTTTGCTTATTTGATTGGTGTTGCCGAAGATGTTTTTATAAAAGTAGGAAAGTTTCATTTTCTAGCTAACTTTGTTGTAGTGGATTACGATGTCGATCCTCGGGTTCCCCTCATTCTCGGGAGGCCTTTCTTGAGGACGACACGAGCATTAATCGATGTACACGGAGAAGAACTTATTTTAAGAGACAGAGATGAACAATTGATCTTTCATACTAACACCACTTTGAAATATCCCAATGAGCATAGAATCGAGTCGGTTAAAATGATTAATTTCATTGATATATCATGTGAGGATAATTTCGAAGAAGAGCTTAAGATTAAGAAGTTATCTCATCATTTAAGTGGCGGTACCACTTCTACACCTGATTCTTCTCCTAGTCTCACACCGGTTGAGACTAGTGATTATCTTCTCAAGGAGTTCGCCGATAAACTTGCTCTTCTTGACCCATTTCCATCGGGAATTGGTGATGCCGACTTTGATATGGAGGAAGACATTCATCTACTTGAGAAGTTATTAAATAATGATCCATCATCTCCTCTCCCTCCGAAAGAACTTAATATTGAGGAAATTAAAACGATAAAACCTTTGATTGATTATTTCCCCCTCTTGACGTTTTAGGGGGTAATTATGTGATTTTCTCTAATCCTCTCTTCAATGACAATGATGCTTTTACCTCTAGTGATGACGAGTCACTTCCTGAGGAGGATGTTCTGAAGGAAAATTTTAAAATTTATTCGAACCCTCTTTTTGAATTTGATGACGAGTATATCTCTAGCAACGTAAATCCTCTTTTTAATAAGGTGTTAGAGGACATCGAGAGTGAGGAATCTTATGTTTCTAACCTTGATGAGCCTGATTTGCTTGTCACACCTTTTTCTGATGCTAATAAGGATGAGTGTTTTGACCCAGGAGGCGATATTGATGAGATCGTTGTTTCTACGGATATTAAGGATGATTATCATGATTCAGATGGAGATATAATCTATCTTGAGAATGTGGCATGACCGTAGTTAAAAACAAAGATAATGAGTTAATTCCTACAAGGTTAGTTACGGGATGGCGCATTTGTATTGATTACCGTAAGCTTAATGATGTCACTCTTAAAGATCATTTCCCGTTTCCTTTCATGGACCAAATGCTTGAACGTTAAGCAGAGAACGAATACTATTGCTTTTTAGATAGATTTTCCGGATATTTTCAAATTCCTATTGACCCGTAAGACCAAGAAAAGACCACCTTCCACTGCCTTTATGGGACTTTGCCTACCGACGCATGGCCTTTCGGCTTAAAGTAAAGCTCCGGGCACGTTCCAAGGGTGCATGATGGCCATTTTCCACGCCATGATCGAGGAAACACAGGAGGTCTTTTATGGACGCTTTCTTGGTCCTTTAGGGATTCTTTCTCTACATGTCTCTCTATTATTTAACAAAATGCCTCAAAAGGTGTGAAGACCACTAATTAAGTTTCTAAATCGGGAGAAATGCCATTTCATGGTGTAAAGAAGTGCATTTGTCCCTCGCCATAAGATTTCTAAATCCGGGATTGAGGTTGACAGAGCTAAAGTTGATGTTATAGCTAAACTCCCTCATCCGACTTTTGTTAAAGGTGTTTGAAGTTTTTTAGGTCATGTCGGGTTCTATCGTCGATTTATCTAAGATTTTTCTAAAATCGCCCGGCCAATGACCCATCTTCTTGAAAAGGAAACCCTGTTTATTTTCTCTAAAGAATGTATTGAAGCGTTTAATATACTTAAGAAAGTTACCGAATCCCCGATTTTAGTTTGCCACCACCGATTGGGACCTACCATTTGATAATTATGTGCGACGCAGGTGTTTATGTGTTAGGATTGCATCTTGGTCAACGTAAGACCAAACATTTTTAGCCTAGTACACTATGCTAGTAAGAGGGGACATGACGGATGCTCAATCGCACATAACACTACTACGGAAAAAAATATTATCGTGGTGTATGCTTTTTTTCGAGAAATTACGTTCCTTACTTAAGTCTTAGCAAAGACTTATATGTATAACGATTCACTCGTATAAATAAACCTACACTCGGCTCTTAAGTATCTTCTTGCTAAGCAAGATGTTAAGCCGAGATTGCTCTATTGGATTCTCCTACTCCAAGAATTTGATGTAATTATTCGTGATAAAAAAGGAGTGGAGAATCTCGCGGCCGACCACTTATCGAGATTAGAAAATCCTCATCAAGGTGATCTCGAGAAAAAGGAAATTAATGAAACATTTCCTCTCGAGACCCTTAGAATGATATCTTTTCATGGTGATTCTAGTACCCCATGGTTTGCCGACATTGCAAATTACCATGCGGGGAATTTTATAGTGAAAGGGATGTCGTCCCAACAAAAGAAAAAATTCTTTAAGGATGTAAAGCATTATTTTTGGGACGACCCCTACTTATTTAGGATTTGTGCGGATCAAGTGATTAGACAATGTGTTCACGGCCAAGAAGCCGTTGATATCCTCATGGCTTGCCATAATGGACCCACCAGGGGACATCATGGTCCGAACTACACCGCTAAGAAAGTCTTTGATTCTGGTTTCTATTGGCCGACAATTTATCGTATGTGGGCCCACGACAGGTAAAGAAAAAAGTCATGAGGTGACTCATGTCACTGGTTCAAGAAAAAATCTCACAAATAAAAATCTGGAAGGGAAAAACGAAATTATAAAACGAAAATTTAAAAGCTCTCTCAAAATGCAATTCCAAAGTATTAGCGATATCTTTGACGTATCGGGCATTGACGTTCTGGGTCCGTTCCGTCTTCTGATGGAACAATACATTCATGTGGCCGTTGACGTAACTTGTCTAAATATTTTTAAGCAAAATAACGCTCCCACTAATGATGGCCGAGTTGTCGTTAAATTCTTAAAATCTCTCTTTGCCCGATTTGGAGCTCCCCGTGCTATAATTAGTGATCGCGGTACTCATTTTTACAATGACCAATTCACAAAGGTCATGCTTAAGTATGGAGTTACTCATCGTCTTTCTACCGTGTATCATCCACAATCGAGTGGACAAGTGGAGGTTTCAAATTGTGGTTTGAAACTATCTTAAGAACGGACCATCGAGGCAAAAATCGATCTCATGGTCCGATAACTTTTGATGTATGCTTAGTATGTAGCCTTCCGTATCACATTCAAGACACCCATCGGGTGCACTCCTTATAAGCTCGTGTACGGAAAGGCTTGTCATCTTCCTATCGAACTTGAACACAAGGCCTATTGGACCTTAAAGCATTGCAATTTTGACCTTAAGACCGCGGGTGATCACCAGAAATTTCAAATGAACGAATTAAATGAACTTCAGGATCAAGCCTACGAGAACTCTTTAATCTACAAAGAGAAAACAAAGAATATTCATGACTCCAAGATTAAGAACCGCATTTTTAATGTTGGTGATCGAGTTCTTCTCTTCAATTCTCGATTAAAGATTTTCTCGGGCAAGCTCAAAAATTGTTGGACCAGACCGTTCACCATTGCTTAAGTTTTCCCTTATGGAACCGTCGAGTTATCTTAAACCGATGGACCAAACTTCAAGGTGAACGGTCATAGATTTAAACACTATTTTGGAGGGGACATACTACCTATGGTTGTCCTGGACCTCCAAACCTTCCCCATAGACCACTAAATTCGAGGTCGAGTCAGGCTCGTGACTCGGTTAACAAAAATAAGCACTTCGTGGGTGGCAACCCATGCTTATCCCTAGTAGTATAATAGTATAATATTTATGAATAAGTGTGACGTGAGGAGGCTTGCCTTTTCCTTTCTCATGTTTCGTGGTTTGTGTTTTATGTTCAAGATTGCCCCGGATTATGAAGACTCTCGTGCTCATAGTTTTGTCCATCGTCACTCGATCTTCTATCATTTGCATGCTTATATATGGGAATCCGATATCCTAGATCTTATTGATTCACGTTTATCTATTAGCATAATTAATAAACAACTTTAGATTTACGTAGAGACCCTTTTAAACATTGAGGACAATGTTTAGTTCTAGTATGGGGGGATCTTTCGATTTGATCTTACTTGCATTTGCCTTGTCTTCACGTAACCCCATTTTACCATCAAAAATACCAAAAATATGTGATTTTAGGCCAAAATTAAAAAAAATTCAAAAATAAAATAAGTGTTTTGACACGAATTTTTGTCTTTCTGAGAATAAATTTTGACTTGATCGCGCATGTAGCGCTCTAGCTTGCCACTTAACTTATATAAATTTAAGCTTTTGCTAGTCTTTTATACAAGAAGCTTTAAAACGCGAATTCTAGCTTGAAATTTACTCGAGAGTTGAGTTTCTTTTATGGTCAAGGTTTTCGATAATAGGAGCGAAGAGATGACGAGGAGAGTGCGGTCTAAAAGCATTGGTTTTTTAATTAGTACTAAGTCGATATCTCGTGGAGATCAGTGAATGTAATTAAATGAGTTTTAGAGGGAGTCAAAACGAAAAAATGATAGATTGAATATAATTAGCATGCTAAACAAGAGTAGTTGGATCTCTTTAGAGCTCACAGAGGTTAATTATGGCTTTTTGCTCCTACCAGCTTAATAAACGTTATATAATTGTTGAATAAATAAAGTTACTTTAGTTTTTGCGATTCTTAGTTTAAATCCCTTCGTAGAGATTTCTTCTGGTGAAATTAAGGTACACATAATTTTGTCCAGTGTCTTGAGTGTGGGAATGGCTACCTCCAACTTGCACGGCTCGCTTACCGTTGTATATCTATCAGAGAAATTAAAAGACCATTCACGGACTTGAAATTGGCTATAATAATAATAAAATAAACCGAAGCCAAAATAAGACTTCTGGATCATGGTCGGCTCGCATACCGATGTGACAGTCATTTAAAGGGTGGAGGTAATAATAATAATAATAACTATGGGCTGATAAAAGTTTACTGTCTCTGGTCGGTTCGCTGCCGATGTGGCAGTCTTCAAAAGAAGGCCCATAGTAAGAATAATAAATCCGAGACAGATAAAAGTTTGCTGCATATGGTCGGTTCGCTGCCAATGTTGTAGCCTTCAAAAAGGTCCAGGATCTCCTGGTAGAAATAAGACTCCTGGACCATGGTCGGCTCGCATACCGATGTGGCAGTTGTTTAAAGGACCAGGAGGTTTAATAATGTTGTTATAATAAAAATAATAATATAGGTCAATTTTCTACTCTGGGAGTTATACTAAATAAACCTCGTCTCTGGCTCCGTTAGTTGAGTTGGTTTAGAGTTATTGAAATAAAAAGGATAACCCCTAAATCATGCGAAATTAGAACCTTAATATGGACCTTATTCTCATCATATCGTCTCTTTAGGAAAGGATTTCAAACTAATTATGGTCTAAACCGGGTTTACTTTATAAAAATAAGGACTTAATTAATTCGTCACCAATAATAAAAATAAAAACTTTAGAGAATTTAGGAATAAGGGAGCGGAAAGTAGGAAATGTAGCTTGCGACACCAATTTGCTTTCTATTGATTAGTGTTAGCATCATTAATCTTTTATTTAACAATGATTTCGATTTTAAGCTTGGTTTCTAGAGGGTATGTGAAAAATCCAAAGGGCATGAATTTATCCTTTTAGTTCATTCTTGTCTGTGAGATCCTTAAAGTTATGACATGAATGAATGATAATAATAAATACATATATATATAAATGGTAAAACGGGGGGCTTTTCAAAACTATTGATTTTTTAATCCCCTTAGATGAACACTTAGCTACTTTTCAAGGTAATTAGTCTAAGGGGGTTAAGATTTTTGGTTTTCTAAGTGTGTATTTATGACATTGCGTGAGGACACGACAATAGCATAGTATGAGGGATTTTGATATGTGCTTAAACAGATATCATTTATTTCTTATTATTATGCTAAAAAGATCAATAATGAACGATAAATACATAAAAATGCATTGTATATGTGTGTTTTGTTAATTGTGTCTTGCAGGTAACAGATATATCACAAAAGGACAAAAATAAAGCAAAACGGACAAAACCGAGCACGGGAATGAAAACAGCGTGAGAAAATGAAGCCGAAGGCGTATTTATCTTTAATGGGCCAACCCGTACCCATTTTATTAGGCCGGGTCAGCCCATTAAGATTTATACCTTATAAACCTAAAAGCCTAAACCCATTTACAAATCAAAGTCCAAAAATAAAACAAAATCCAATCCATTAACCTAAAACTAGTTCTGGCCCAAATAATACAAGTCAAAGCCCAATCCACCCATCCCTGACCCAAGTCAAAATTATAAACGCGCCTTGAGTTACTGTTCATCGTCCCCTCACTCTTTTTACACAAGTACAATTAACCAGGGTAAACCTCTCACACGCTCTCTTGCTTCTAGAAGATTTATCTGACACGCCTAACAATCATTTAGCCACGCTGGCAATCCTTACAAGCTTTGATTTGGTGGATTGGAAGTGGAGAGAGTTCAAGGGTGGTTAATTTATGGATTGAGATCAGGGCAACGAATAAGGATTTAGGCGCTCCAAAAGTTCTTGAAATCATCTTCTTGCAGCTATAAAGAGGGGAGCAATCACAAGTGAAATTTATCTAGGAGTAGAAGTAGTGTAGTATAGTGTAGCTTAAATTTTCCAGCTTATTTTATGCTTATTGTAATGAAATTCTGCTTAATGTACTCCTCTTTTATTAAATAAAAAAAAAAAAAAAAAAATAATAAAAGTAATTTTCAGCTTAAATCATTTATGTTCTTTAAATTTAGTTTTTACTTATGCCATTTACTTAAATCTCTTAATAAGCTAAAATTTTACTCAAGCCCTTTTTAAGCTCAAATAAGCTCCTAAAAAGCTTATTTGAGCTTGTGTGTTCACTTTCAAGTCAGTTGGATAAGTACATTTAGTGGACATTATGGTGATTCTTAGCTAAATGGATTATAAGCCAGAAATGGATGGGCTTATGGGTTCTACCAGCTTGTTTCTAACAAGCTTGAGCTTGTAGATAAGCTCTAAAGAGCACTTATATGTCCTTGTTTAAGCAAAGGACAAGGTACTCTTACTTTACTCTTTTTAAAGCTTAATTACTGTTTCTGCTTATCATACTGCTTATATCAGCTTATTCATTGCTTAATTGTGCTTATTCTGTCTTAATTTAGCTTATTATGTGTAGTTATTAGCGTAGAATAGCTTAATTTTAGTTTTATATCAAACTGTCCATTTAATAGTTAAAACATCTTATTAGTATAGCTTAATATTGAGTGCTTATTTTTCCTTAGATTTTGCTTATTTGTCCTTAATGTGCTTAGTTCTAAATCTATTTTTACAATTTGAAGCTTATATAGGTTTGTTTTAGCTTAAATTTGGTTTTTGAAAGTTTAAAGGGGTGTTTGGCATAAGCAGTCTTAACATAAGTTTTATTTAGCTTATTAAAGAGTCAAGATAATCTGTTTTGAGGTTTTAGTATGTCAAAAGTAGTTTTAAGTCTTAAATTTAAGTTTCAAGTTTTGATTTCAAAAATCCAAAGAAACCAAAAATAAAATAAACTGTCATTTTGATCTTGTCTTTTCTAGCTTATTTCTTTTACTTTTTTCCTTAAGTCTAGTTTTTAAATGTTCTTAGAGTCAAGGTCTTAATCTGTTTAAAGCTTTTAGTCTTAAATTTTGCTTATTGAATCTTATTTTTAAGTTGCAAAACTGTCTTCATTTTCAAAAAAGCCAAAAACTAGTGTAGTCTGTCTTATTCATAGTCCTTTTCTAGCTTATTTGTTCCGCTTATAATCTGATTTTCTGCTTATTTGTGTTCTTTGAGTCCTAGTCTCAATCTGTTTTCCATTTGTAGCTTATTTCTTTTGCTTTTTGTTAATACAAATAATGTCTAAAAACGTTATTTATATTTTTTGACATCTTAATGTTTTTAATTATAACAAAATGTCGAAAAGTTTACGATTAAAAATTTTACGTTTATAATTTTAATATAAAAATTCATTTCTATGATTAATCACTTAAGGTCATGGATAAACAATTCATTAAACATTGAATTAGTAATCAAGAAATACTTTTTTTCTTAATTCTTCTATACTTCTACAAAAATGTTGTTATAAAAAATATAAAAATATTATTTATTTAATTAAAGAAATGTTTTATTAAAAACATAAAATTTGAATTTCAAATTTTCCCCTCAAAATGGAAGGTTCCATAACAGATACAATATTTGCCACAAAAGGACAAAAAAGGGAGCGGAGTCTAGTGGCGCCCCCTTATAGGTGCGGTGGCCCCCTTATATATAAGAGGCCGCCGGGGACCGCCACCAGCAACGACGATTAACTTTTTTTGATCCCCTATGTATAAATACTGGGCCACCCATTTTCAAATCAGACTCTCCACTTGCTAAATATTTCTATCAGATTTATTTTTCTCTCTTCCTCCTTTCTTTCTAAAACACATATCTTGATCACTAACATTCCTTGATTTTGTTTTAAATGATTAATTCTTTCTTCCTCTCTTCTTCACCTTCTAATCAAGTGCCAAGAGTAAGAATTTACTCCCACAACAATGTATTCTGTTTACTTTACGAATGTTATCAACTGATGCTTTCTCTTTCTCTTCATTTAAGATCACAAACATTCATTTCTATTTTATTTGGTGTTATATGTTATTTAATTGGATCAAGTGCCATAGATCTAAGTGTGTAGATTCTTTATTGGTGTGATTTGGATTGTGTGTCAATCAAGGAGTGTAGATATTGTGTGATGTGGGAAGGACTTAGTTGGAGGTCTTAGATTGGTTCTAGCTCAAGAGTAAGACTCACATCGAGCTTAGTGTCGGAAAAAAAATAAGTATAGCAACGTTGTTGGTGTAAACGGTTTCTCCGCCTAAAGGGAGTTGTGACAATAGTGAAATCGAGATGAAGTGCACGGAGTGGAGTTGGAACCGAAAGGTGCTTCGTTGCCGAACCACTATAAATCTGGTATGTCTGGTTTGATCGTTTCTTTCTTTATCTCTATACTTATTCTTGCATTATTTGATAGTTTAGTTGTGATTTCTATGTGGTTGATTTGAACATGCATTTCGATGAATAAAACTATTTCATAAGCAAACTTTTAAAACGCTAATTAACCGGTAAAACTATTCAACCCCCCCCCCGACTCTAGTTTCTACAATTGGTATCAGAGCAAGGTCACTCAAGATTTTTAAAATATATATTGTATTTTAAAGCTTGGATCGATCTACTGGATTATGACAAATTTAGAAGGCAATCTATGCAGTAGAACCCACTTTTTGAAAGCGATAGTTTTATTTATTGGAAAAATAGATTCGAGACATATGTTAAATCAAAAGATCTAGATCTTTGGCATGTTATTACCAATGGTGATTTTCAACCTATTATTCAAAATCCGGAAACCAAACTTGATGAGGTTATCCCTTTTGAAAAACAAACCGGAACATGATTGTGAATCTATCTCATAACACTATCTGTGATTTAAGTAAAGACTTGACAAAAAAAAATAATGAAGCCAAAATGGTTATTTACAATGCTTTGCCAAGAAAAGAATATGTAAGAATTTTCATGTGTAACACGGCAAGATAAATTTGGGAAACTTTGTTAATCACCCATCAAGTTAATAGCCAAGTCAAAGATAATAAGATCGACCTTTTGGTTCAACAATATAAACAATTCATTATTTTTGAAGACGAGTCTATAGATAGTGCTTTTGTTAGATTTAATACTATTATTACTAGTCTTAAAGCTCTTGATGAAGGTTATTCTAGTAAGAACTACGTAAGGAAGTTTCTTAGGGCTCTACATCCTAAATGGAGAGCAAAGGTCACGACGATTAAAGAGTCGAAAGACTTAACATCACTATCTCTTGATGAACTTATCGGGAACCTCAAAGTTCACGAAATGATCATCAAGAAAGATTCCGAAATAGTAAAAGCAAAAGTTGAAAGGAAATCTATTGCTTTAAAGGCTAAGAAAGAATCTAGTGATGAAGAGTGTTCGACTTCCGATAGTGAAGATGAAGAGTATACCATGGCGGTAAGAGACTTCAAGAAGTTCCTTAAAAGAAGAGGTAGATTCGTGAGGCAACCTCGGAACGACAAAAAGACGTTCCAAAGAAGCCGTGATGACAAGAACGGTAAAAGTGATAGAAAATGCTTTAGATGCGGCGATCCGAATCATCTTATTGGAGAATGTCCAAAACCACCGAAAGATAAGAACCAAAGAGCTTTTGTCGGAGGCTCTTGGAGTGATAGCGGTGAAGAAGATGATGAGAAGGTCAAAGATGAAACGTGTCTTGTAGCCCGTGCATCAAGTGAGGTATGTTCCTAATCCTCCTACTTTAGTGATGAAAATTCATCAATTGATGATTTAGCTTTAGACAATGAATATGATAAATTATGCAAAATGAGTCTAAAGTTAATCACTAAGAACAAAAGGTTAAAAGCTATTAGAAATAGTCTAGAAAATGAGCTTAGAAAATTAAAAGATAAATTGTCCATACTCGAGTTGATCTCGATTGTGTAAAGTGTCATGCACTTAAAATTGAGAATGAAAAGCTCAAAGAAGAATCCACTATATTAAACAAATTTGAAAAGAGTACACATTACTTAAATGAAATGTTAAGTAATCAAAAACCCTCTGATGATAAATTAGGTTTAGGGTTTAATTCATTTGAAGCATCATCTAGTGGAACTAAGAAAATAAAATTTGTGAAAGCTCAGAAAAAGGCGTATTCTGATGGAGGTCTCATAAATATGGGCGGCCCCCTAAATGACCAGGCGGCCCCCAAAATAATTATGGGACCGCCACCAACAACGTCTGGATATGAGAAAACTGTGTCTTTTCAAACATCCATTTTGGGTCCTAGACCAAAACACATAATTGTAAACAAAGCCAAAGTTCTCGTTGCTAGTGACAATGAAGTTAAACAATTCTATAAGTCAATGTCAAAACCCGGAGTTGGATTTTCGAAACCAAACTTTAGGTCAAAAACTCCACCTCCTAGAAAAGTTATAATAATTATCCTCGTTCTAAAACACCGTAACCAAGAATACATGTTGGTCGACGAAACCAACCTCATGGCTTTCCCGTAACTTGGAACAACTTTCCATGTCAAAGTTACATGCCATGGGAAAGGTCTCTCTCATTCTCACATCCTAACCAATTGCATCAAATGCAAGGGATGTTTGGCACTAACAACTTTGGACCCATGAGATACTGGGGACTAAATATTTGAGTTATTGTCTTATATAAATAGATATGCCTTGGAGTCGACTTGGAGCCCGACGAATGGATCAAGGATAACGGATGCTCTAAACATATGACGGGCAACCGATAGCTCTTCTCCACTTACAAGGCATACAATGGAGGTAACCTCATTTTTGGTAGTAATCTTCGCGATAACATCATTGGCAAAGGTACGATTTCTAATGACTCTCTCAAAATAGATAATGTAGAACATGTTAATAACTTAGGATTTAATTTGCTAAGTAAAGGACAAAATGTGACAATAAGTGTAGAGTAACTTTCTCTGAACATGATAGTGAAATCACTAAGGACGGTAAAGTCATAGGTAGAGGTATTAGGAAGAAAGGCTTATATGTGATGAAATTAGGAAATAAGCCAAAGGATCAAATTTGTCTAACAACGATTGATGAAAATTCCACCTTGTGGCATAGGAGATTAGGACACGCAAATATGCGTCTCATTCAATCGTTGGCCTCTAAGGAATTAGTTAGAAACCTACCCAAGCTTAAGTTTGATCAACATTTTTGTGATGCTTGTAAAATGGGAAAACAAGCTCACGCTAGTCACAAAGCTAAGAATGTAGTCTCAACGACTAGATGCTTAGAACTTCTCCATATGGATCTCTTCGGTCCATCCGCCGTACGGAGTTACGGAGGAAACCGTTACACCCTAGTCATAGTAGATGACTACTCTAGGTATACTTGGACTAGATTTCTTAAGGATAAAACCAAAGCTTTCGATCAATTCAAAATATTTAGTAGGAAAATCCAAAACCAATTAGGTTGTTCAATAGTGTCAATAAGAACCGACCACGGTAGAGAGTTTGATAATGAGGTACAATTTGGAGAATTTTGTAATGCCAATGGTATTACTCATAACTTCTCGGCTCTACGCACTCCTCAATCAAATGGCGTGGTCGAAAGAAAAAATAGGACACTTCAAGAAATGAGTAGGACTATGTTGAATGAGCAATCGTTACCACAAAAGTTTTGGTGTAACGCCGTAGATACTTCAACATACATTCTCAACCGAATTCTCATTAGATCCATTCTAGAAAAAACACCTTATGAACTCTTAAGAGGTAGAAAACCTACACTAGATTATTTTAGAGTGTTTGGAAGCAAGTGCTTCATTTTGAACACAAAAGACTACCTTACCAAGTTTGACCCAAAGTCATACGAAGGTGTCTTCTTAGGTTATTCTCAAAATAGTAAAGCCTACATCATCCTAAACAAACACACTAGGAAAGTCAAAGAATCACTTAACGTGACATTCGATGAAACTCCTCCACCCTCTAAGACATCACCCTTGGTGGATGATGACTTAGATGAAGAAGAAGCAATTAAGGTCACCGAAAAGAAAAACCTAGAAAACGACATTGTGGATGAAACTTTAAAGGTTGATGAAATAATCAACATTAAGGAATCTAGGAACCACCCATTAGAAAATGTCATAGGAAACCTTAACCAAAGAACCCTTAGGTCACAAGCCCAAAACCAAAGTAACTTCTTTTGTTTTATATCAACTATAGAACCTAAGAATGTGAATGAAGCATTAGGAGATGAAAGTTGGATAGTCGCCATGCAAGAAGAATTAAATCAATTCGTTGCTAACGACGTTTGGGAGTTAGTTCCTCAACCTAGGAATATGACAATCATAGGAACTAAGTGGGTATTTAGAAATAAGTTAGACGAGAACGGTATTGTTTCTCGAAATAAGGCTAGGTTAGTTGCTCAAGGCTACAACCAACAAGAGGGCATCGATTATGATGAAACTTATGCCCCGGTTGCTAGACTTGAGTCCATTAGAATATTATTAGCTTATGCTTGTGCCTTAGAAGATTTAAACATTCCAAATCGATGTAAGATAAGCGGCATCCTAACGGATTTAAATCAATGAGAGTATACGTTGGCACAACCTTCAGATCATTGATTTTGAAAACCGGATCAAGTATATAAATTAAGAAAGCTTTATATGGTCTTAAACAAGCATCTAAAGCTATGGTCTAGAACGATTAAAAGCTTTCCTTATTAAACAAGAATATAAAATGAGAATGAAGAGAGAATAGCACTCATTTTACTAAGAATAAAAGTTCAAATCTCATCCATTGTTCAAATATATTCGATGAACATTAAATTTCGGTTCGACCTTATCAAGACATGTGAGAAGAAATTTCCAAAGATCATGCATGACGAAAAGTTTATTTTTTTTTTTTGAGATGAGCATGAGGGGTGAAACTATAACTTCTTCCTTGGATTACAAATAAAACAAATGGAAGATGGTATTTTCTTTAATCAATCTAAGTATATTAAAGAAATGCTTAAGAAATTTGGTCTAGAAGAGTCTAAACCAATGAAAACCCCCATGTCCTCCGATACTAAACTCACAAAAGATGAAAGATGTGAGTCGGAAGATAGTTCTAAGTATCATAGGCATATAGGTAGTTTATTATACCTAAATGGAAGTAGGCCCGATATCATGTTATAGTGTCGCCACTGTGCCCGCTCCAAGAGGCTCCAAAACCTCTCAACTTGAAGCGGTTAACGTGAACTTTCTGATACATTAAAGGCACTACGTACTTAGTATTATGGTAAATTTTTAAGTGACCGGCATAGAAACCGTAGAATAAGCCAATCTGATCATTCGAGTGATAATGTGGACTCGAAAGAAGCACTATCGTATTTGTTACTTTCGTGGGATGTTGTTTGACATCTTGGTTTCTCGAAGAACACAACCGATCTTGCTAATCCACACCGAACCGAATACGTAAGCTCCGGAAAGGCATTTCACAAGACTATGGATGAAACAAGCTCTCATCGACTACGAGCGTACGACTCGACGACGCTCACCATCCCCCAAATGGGTGGGGGGTTTTGGGGGTGCAAAAAAAAGGCACGATAGACCTTAACAAAAACCCGTGCAACAGGGTTGTTTGATTTTGGTTTTTTTGGTGTTCACGTACACAAACACATCGAGAATACGTCACCACTTACTTCGTGTAATTCCATGAAAGGACATTATCTCAATCAAAAAGTGCCGTTCGTCGACAACATCGCCGACATTCTTACAACTTAAACATGAATCGTTTAACTACCTATGTCTTGGTTTAGGAATGATGGACCACATTCCATAAATCATCCTATCCCTTCTCTTTCTTCTGCTCAATTCTAGTCCGTTTCCATCTTCGTGACAAACTGAAATACTTCATCCAATACAATAAGCTATATTAATTCGCGAAATCAAATTAAAATGTCACTCCTCTTCATAAAATTTTTGTCAAAAACCAAGTTCAAAAACTCTTGACTGAGGGCGCCCCCCATCTAGGTGGCCCCCAATATATTTGGGACCGCAGATAAATAGTATGATACCGCCCCCAGTAATCACAAAATGGACACTTAAAGAAAAAAATTTTCAGAAACAGAAAAACAAACACCCCCTTCACCTGCTTGCACTCGATGAACACGACCCCAAAACCCCCACTCAAAACTCAAAATCAACCATCTAAACATCAATTGAAGATCAAATCAACACTAATAATCAATCCTAATATCACAAAGATCATCAATTGTAAGTCATTTCATCTATTTTCTTTCAATTTGAGTCTAGGGTTCATGATGAACACCAAAAATTGAAATTGGGGATTTTCAATTTTTCTTTCAATTTTGTACAATTAAGAGTACTAGGATACAATGTATAACTAATATGCTTCCCGTAGATATAGGATTTGCATACATTTGTGAATTTTTGTTTGGAAAAATTATTTTTGAACCAAAACCCTAATTTATATTCAAATCACTCACGTTAAGAGAACATAATTAAATTGTTTTGTTATGCTTGTTAAATCCAACCCAAAAATGTTTTCAAACACATGCATAATGATCTCATAAACAAATTTCGAGAAACATAACTCATATGTATTTTTTGACTTGTTTGGATGAGAAAAATCAAATTAATGAGCATTTAGGTTAACTCTTAGGATTTTATTTCTAGGTCGAGTTAATTGTTACTCCACATTTGTTGCATATAGGCACACACTAGGCACTAAATCAAAACATAAAAACAAGTATAAATGATTAATATATGGGCTTGTTCATGATCTTCTAGGTAACAATGACTCGAGCTACCGGTCTAAATTATCAACAGACAAGGAAACTACATACCCTTAATATCAAATAGTTTAGTCAACTTTGCTAAACACAATCAACCCTCCGACAACATCTTGAAAAAGATATATCATGAGGAAGGGTTGTAAGTCCCAAACTTTGAAAATAAGAGTGCATATTCGTGTAAAGTTTGAGTCAATCGGCTTTGATTCTTTGTTAGACATTAACGAATAAATTATACCTTGTTTTGTTCTTGAGTTTTTTTGTCAACTCACTTTTACCTATAATCCTAAGGGTTAATTTGTTGTTAACTTTGTCATTTAAAATAAGTCATTCTCCCTCACTCTTGAGGAACTCGGTCAAATTCTAAAAGTACCATTCAAAGGTCAAGCCTCTACCACCGAAATGTGGTCTCTTAACCATTTGTCATAAGAGGTTTCCAAGTAGGAGGTCCTATTTAAAAACCAAACCTCCATATCCAAGAGTCATTAAGTCTCTTATTCAAATTCCTCGACAAGGTCAAGAGACTCGTACCAAAAATAAGAAAACGATTGTCGTAGGTGAAAACAAAATTTTAACCTGTGAAATTCAAACTCATATGAAACCTTGGGTTGTTATTATTCGTGAAAACGCCAATTGTCTAGGAGGACATAGGGATCATGTCTCCGCTTATCTTTGTCACATGCTTTATTGCATTGAGACATCCACTCCTTATAACCTAGCATTTTTCATTCTCAAAAGAATGGAAAAGACTCGATTCAAACCAAGGACTCTTGAGCCTTATGGCATGCTCTGACTAGGTTATTCAAAACATGTCTTTCCGTTCTCTCCTGACTAGCCTTGATCAATATCTCTATACATGATCGAGGCCCCATGAATCCGCTCGCTCCCTCATTACGACAAAAGACACGAGCGGAATCAGGGCAAAAAAGACCTCGTGAGTTCAAATGCTAACTCCTCCTCCAATCCACTCTAAAATCTTGCCATCGTCATTCATCCATTGATGAATCCCATCGAGGAAATGATGACTGAATCTTTTCATCCCAATCCTTCCTCTCTGTCTCAAAACATTTCTTCCTCGTCAAATAATGTCTCTAGAGTCCATCAAAACCCTCCTCATGAAAGTCATTACTTAAACACTTATCTCTCCGAAACTATTAATCGTCAAACTCAACAAAGAGATGCTCACCGGGAAGGGTTAAGGTCAATTGGACAAGCTCTCAAGAACATGATGGGTGGAAAACGAAAATGAACGTGTTGACACAACTACTATGACACTATTATTATTATTATTATTATTATTATTATTATTATCATCACTCGTGTTTAATACATTATATTTCTCTATTATTAGGACTAGGAGTGGCAAATTTTAATTTGCATTTGACTTGGATAATCTTCTACATTCTATCATCTTTCTATGACTAGCAAATTTTATGATTATGACATGAGATGAAATGCTACTACTTGCTAAATGATTTGTATGTTAGAATAGAACTACATATTATTACTTGAACTAGTTGATTCTTGAATATTGGTAGAAGCTGAAATCACTAGACTTAAGAAAAAGAGAAAACTAGAAATCTTTCTGTCCCCAAAAAATGGCCCCTTATACCAGCGGCCCCCCAATATATTTGGGACCGCCTGGTGATATGGGACCACTACCAGTCCTTTAAGGGTGGTCACTCGTTCGGTTCTCATAGTCTCCACTCGTTCGGTCCACAAGATTTTACACTCATTCGGTCCTCCTCAAAACAACTCGTTCGGTCCCTCTTGGTTTCGACTCGTTCGGTTCTTCTTGGCTTGGACTGGTTCGGTTCTTGAGTTTTGAACTCGTTCGGTTAAACCAATACACATATGAAATTGTGCTTATCTTATCCGTGGACCACAAATAATCCAACCCCAAAATAAGCTTTAAAATAAGCTGCTAACACCCCAAGAATAAGCCTCGAAAATAAGTGAACACAAATGACACCGTGGCTTTTTATACCCAACACAGCCACCAAATAAGCCAAAAATAAGGACGAAATAAGCCAAAATTTATTTTGATGAGTATAGACATGAAACCACAAGTTACAGATGAAACCACAACTGGCAACAGTGATATATTCAAAAGTGACATATTTTAAATAAACATATTTAAAAGTGACCGATTTTTAAATAAGTAAAGATTTGAGGCCAAGAAACCAATCGGACAAAAATCAAAACTGACCCAAGAGTATGTTGCCATGGCTCTTGATACCAATTGAAGGTCTACATAAACCATGATCCGGTGGTCTTGGTGAGTCAAACCACATGAAAGCCATTTTAGTGAGAGAGAGTAGAGAGATGGAAGATGGACTTGTGATATTAGATGGAAAATGGATGAAGGATACAAATGACTTGACAAATGCCAAAATGACTCAACCCCTCTATGGAAGCCATAGAGGGGTATTTATAGCCCATACGCCTCTAAACTATTCATAGTTGCCTATTCTAGTCCTCGCATATGTGGCTATGATAAACTATGGTAATTCTATAATGTCGTCACGTAAAAGTGAATTCCCAACAACCTGTTTTAGGAGATTCAGATTGCTTGAAATGTCCTGACGCCATTGGTTCGTTCCCACGCTCCTTATTTTTCAAAGAATTCTGATTAGCAATAACTTCTACATTCATATTCTCTCTTGGGGTACTGGTTACCTCCAACATGAATCATCTTTGTAGTACTTTGTAGAAGAAATACTGTAATAGGCACGGACTAAGTAACCCATACACTTCTGGTTAAGGAGAAGCTTCTGAATTAGCTTCCCCCTAATTCGTGCCACATATTCTTGATTTAGAAGCTTTAAAAGCTTCCCCCCAAACTAGCAATGAATCAGCTTCCCCCTAATTCATGCCACATATTCATTATTTAGAAGCTTTCAAAGCTTCCCCCAAACTAGCAATCCTCTCTTGAGCAGTTTCAAAGCTTACTAACAAGCTTAGAATAATTAAGTGCACAGCGGAACTGGTAGGATACCACATCAAATATCACTGCTCCTTTAAGAATAAGCTTAGTGATTGATCGTTTGGGGTAAGCATTATCTGGATCAGCAACGTATCTTCTCACGCTTGAATAGTTCTTCTCACACCGCTTCCCCCTGGAAAGTCAAATAATGCATACAAAAGTTCTCAAGGTATCACTTCCCCCATTTGTCTGAAGATATGCACCAAAAAGCCATAGTTTAAAGCGCTGATATTCTCTGGTTAGGACATTTGTTTCCCGGCAGGGCCTAACATAAAAAAATTCAAGAAAGAGCTCCATGTCAAGCTTCAAGAATCAAGAAAGGCAAGGCTCAAGGGTGAATCTTCTCCAATGTCGCAAAGGCTCAAGGGTGAATCATTCCCTTCCCCCTTGCGGTTTCGACACTTCGGATCAGAAACACCTTGGACACGCATTTACATGAGTACTTTGTGTGAGGAATAATTAGACAGATCTAACCCGTGAGAAATAATTGCTGATCAAAATCTCTACTCATAACCTCTCTCTGGCTATCATTTAACCAACCGTCTTGTAGGCTTTTATAAAGTATCCACTAAGAAGTAACCAGATATACCAAACTTGAAACTGAGTAAAAAATTTCCGTTCTTGTGACTTAAGCTAGCGCTAATGTTGAAGAACTTGTAGAGATATGTGCTCCAAGTCAAAACATCTCTAAGTACTCAGTACCCTTGTCCAAATATGTAGACTTTTCATCACCTCTTGCGATTATCCACAACGACAAGCGAGTGAACTGAGTAACTCCCTTTAAGTGATAGTTACCCAGGTCCTTCAACCATCTACCCCTTGCTGCTGAACTAGATAAACCAAGTCTTCAACTAAATTAATCTCCGAGCAAGATATTCATTAAAATCATGCATCCAACCAAACCGACTTCAAGATAAATAAGTAACACGCCTTCGTACAATGCAACTTCAATACTCAAATTAGTGTATACCCGATCATCTCCGATCCAAAAAAAATTAATTCCAAATCTAGCCTTTAAGTTTCATGATTCTTTATCCAAATTGATCCCGGTCTCGTCACTTTGTCACTTTGTCATTTTAAACCATGAATACAACCGATAGGCATTTAATCGTAAATGTATCCATTAACAACTAAATATGGCATAAAATCATCCCAAGTGAATCATTTAGCCAAATTTAGTTTTAATGTACAATGGTTAATCACATAAGCTGTTATGCTCGACTTAATCCGAAATACTCAGACCAACTAAAATCATTCATTCAGCCCAACTTTAATAACTTAATCCAAATCCATGCTTATCACTTAAGAATCGGCCCAAGATAATGATGAGACCCAATCTGCCAAATTCATTATACCCGGTCCAATCTTTTAACAAGTGGGATAAAAGTCACAACTATCCTATTTGTTAGGTCATTAGTCAACCCTAATCACACACTTCACACGCCACCATCTAACTTCTCTCTCCTTCTCAAAAGTTCACCCACCCAACACCAAAGATATAATTGCATCTTTGTGTTCAGTTTAATCTGTGAAACACGAACAACAAGAAATCTTACTAACCTTGAAGAACAAATTACAAAAAACCCCATTAGTTCTTGTACCGAGAACCAACCAACCAAGATACACGAATAACAAACACCCTTATTAATTACTAATTTTGAATCCAGCCACGACAAGAAGAACGAGCTTCAAGATCATTTGAATGTGGTCTCGGGTAGGTGTGTTATGTTTTTGATTTCCAACGAAACAAGGATTGGCTTTAACATAATTGTTAAAAGTCTTTCTTTAAATTCGGATAGCAAAGAAAAGAGTAATTTCTTTTCATAGATCGATGATGGTTATTCCTTTCGAGTGTTTGATCTTTATGAGGTCATCATTATGAGGCACAAATCGAAAAGGAGGCTGAGATCTTTTATGTTAATTATTTTCGAGTGTTTATGTGTGGTTTGGAGATTGAGATTAGATTATTTGATGTGACGATGGGTTTATATGATGGGTTTATATTGAGGCTGTGTTGGTCGATGAATGTTGTTGATGGTTGTTGTCGAGTCTGTTTCTCACTTCTTTCAATTCTAGTCCCACTCAATATGAGTTGACCCGAGTCAACTCGGTAAATACCGAGTTGACTCGGTTTGGGTTTTGTTCGACTCTAAACTGGTTCGGGTCTCGAAGATGACCAACTCGTTCGGTTCACAAACTATATACTCGTTCGGTTCCCAAAGTTTTAGACTCGTTCGGTCCACCTTGTTAATAGCTCGTTCGGTCCACATTGTTGTAACTCGTTCGATCCACTAAGTTTGAAACTAGTTCGATGGTCTCGATCGGTTGTCTTTGGAATGTTACTTGTTCGATTCCAAAGTCTTGTGCTCGTTCGGTTCTTTCACAACGTAACTCGTTCGGCTCTTAAGTGTCCACTCGTTCGGCTCAAGCTATAAGAAACTCGTTCGGTCCAACAAAAACTACTCGTTCGGTCCTTGACAACTTTTTCACTCGATCGACTCAAGTAGATGAAAACTCGTTCGGTCCTTCACAAAGTTACTCGTTCGGTCCTCCTCGAACTAACTCGTTCGGTTCTTCATGGTTTGGACTCGTTCGGTTGTTGAACTTTGGTATACTCGATCTGTTGTTTGAGATGAACTCCGTTCGAATGAGCACAATGACAACTGTTCGGACTCTTGTGACTTCAACTATTTCGTGCTATATAGAGAAATTACTATATCGGAACTTGACATTTCTTATCAACACCTCGAGTACACTCTCTTGTCTGAATAAGCCATCCCTCAACTGAAGCTCAAAACTAAGCATGCCTCTCCAATTTAGAAAAGATGCTAAAACGGTGTGAAGACACGAATTTAGTTCTTAATTGGGAGAAGTGCCACTTTATGTGTAGAGAAGGAATTGTGTTAGGGCATAAAATTTCAAAGTCGGGAATTGAGGTCGATCGTGCTAAAGTCGATGTTATCGCTAAGCTCCCTCACCCGACTACAGTTAAAGGTGTTAGGAGTTTCTTAGGTCATGCAGGTTTTTACCGCCGATTTATCCAAGACTTTTCTAAGATTGCTAGACCAATGACTCACCTTCTTGAGAAGGAAACACCGTTTGTGTTTTCTAAGGATTGTATTGATGCTTTTCAGACTCTTAAAAAGAAGCTTACCGAAGCTCCAATCTTAGTTGTCCCGGATTGGAACCTACCTTTCGAACTCATGTGTGATGCAAGTGATTTCGCGATTGGTGCGGTTCTAGGACAACGAAAGATGAAGCATTTTCAGCCTATACATTATGCTAGCAAGACTATGACTGAAGCTCAAATTCATTACACTACCACGGAAAAGGAAATGCTTGCCGTTGTGTATGCTTTTGAAAAGTTTCGGCCATATCTTGTCTTATCCAAAAGCATAGTGTATACGGATCACTCGGCTTTAAAGTACCTTATGAACAAACAAGACGCTAAGCCGAGGTTGCTCCGGTGGGTTCTTCTCCTACAAGAATTTGATATCACCATCCGTGATAAAAAAGGAAGTGAGAACCTTGCGGCAGACCATTTATCTAGACTTGAGAATCCTCATAAGGATGTGTTAGAAAACAAAGACATAAATGAACATTTTCCTTTAGAAACTCTTGGAGTTATTTCTAGTGAAAGTACCCCATGGTTTGCGGACTATGCAAATTACCATGCGGGGAATTTTATTATCAAAGGAATGTCAACTCAACAAAAGAGGAAGTTTTTTAAGGACGTTAAACATTATTTCTGGGATGATCCCTATCTTTTTCGTACTTGTGCGGATCAAATCATTCGACGGTGTGTGCATGGGCAAGAAGCTCTTGAGATCCTCAAAGCTTGCCATGAAGGACCCACCGGGGGCCATCATAGTGCCAATCTCACCGCTCGAAAAGTATTTGATGCCGGTTTCTTTTGGCCTACCATATATCGAGATGCCCATATGATGATCAAATCTTGTGATACGTGTCAAAGACAAGGCAAAATTTCACAACGAGATGAGATGCCTCAAAACGCTATCCAAGTTTATGAAATCTTTGATGTATGGGGTATCGATTTTATGGGACCATTTCCGTCTTCAAGAGGAAATAAATACATCCTCGTAGCCGTTGATTATCTTTCGAAATGGGTTGAAGCAAAGGCGCTCCCCACAAATGATGCTAGAGTTGTAGTGAAGTTTTTAAAATCTCTTTTTGCCCGATTTGGAACACCTAGAGCTATAATAAGCGATCGTGGGACCCATTTTTGTAATGATCAGTTTGCTAAAGTAATGTCTAAGTATGGGGTCACACATCGTCTAGCTACCGCTTATCACCCTCAAACGAGCGGTCAAGTGGAGGTGTCCAATCGAGGTTTAAAACGTATTCTAGAAAGGACGGTTGGAGAAAACCGTGCCTCATGGTCTGACAAATTAGATGAAGCTTTGTGGGCATTTTGTACTACTTTTAAGACACCGATTGGTTGTACGCCTTACAAGCTTGTTTATGGAAAGTCTTGCCATTTACCAATTGAGTTAGAGCATAAAGCATACTGGGCTTTGAAACATGCTAACTTCGATCTTAAAACCGCGGGTGATCACCGGAAGCTTCAGTTGAATGAACTTAATGAGCTTCGTGATCAAGCTTACGAGAATTCTTTAATTTATAAGGAGAGGACGAAGAAACTTCACGACTCAAAGATCAAAAATTGCATTTTCAATGTTGGTGATCGAGTTTTACTCTTCAACTCTCTTCTATAGATATTCTCAAGAAAGCTTAAAACTCATTGGTCGGGACCTTTCACCATCACCAAAGTTTTTCCATACGGAACTGTTGAGTTATCTCAACCTGATGGTCCAAACTTTAAGGTGAATGGTCATCGTGTGAAGCATTACTTCGGAGGGGACTTACCACCAAAGGAAGTCCAGGATCTCCACACTCTCCCTAAGGACAAATGAATTCAGGGATCGAGTCAAGCTATGTGACTCGATTACCAAAAACAAAGCGCTTCGTGGGAGGCACCCCATGCTTATCCATTTTCTATTTTTCTTTCTAGTTTCTAATGTGTTGTGAAGAGGCTTGTACTCTTCTGTTCTTTGTGTTTGTTGTTTGTACTTGTGATTATTTGCAGGATTGATCCTAAATTTTCTGAAGACTCTCGTGTTCGGTGTTTTGTCCCGGTCCACTCGAGCTTCCTATCCTTTGTTTGCAATTAGTTTGGGGAAATCCGATATCCTTTCATCTCATCGATTTACATTTATCTTTGCATAATTAATAATCGGCTTAGATTTGCGTAGAGACCCTGCCTTAAACATTGAGGACAATGTTTCGTTTTAGTTTGGGGAGGGAATCTATCGATTTGATGTTACCTACTTATTGTTTTGTTCTCACGTACCCCGTTTTCCCGCAAAAATAGCAAAATTTTCAAAATTTTTAAATTTTTAAGTTTTATTTGTAGAAAAATAGAAAAAAAAATATAAAAAATATAATAAGTGTTTTTGTCACAATTTTGACTTTCTTGCTGGGTAAGAATAAGTTTGTCATCAATCTTGACTTTCCTACGGGTAGAATAAGTATAAAATTTTTGACCCGATCGAGCGTTTTGTTGAGCTCTAGCTTGTTCCTTATCTTTTTAGGCTAATCGTTCGCGGGAAGTGCGCGAAAGAACGACAAAAAAAAAAATGTCGAGTTTAGTATGAGGAGATGCTAAACAAAAGTTATTTGGAAATCTTAAGGCTATGTATGTTATTTTGTGGCTTTTTCTCCCATAAGACTCCTAACCGGGGATTAATATTTATGTGCTGGTTTTTTAGAGGATTAAACTTAAATCAATAATTTTATGTATTTTATATACTAAAAAATTTTAGTTGAGGTTCAAACTTATATTGAATTTTTCAAAAAGAAGTCTTCTTCTATTTAAAGTTAAATTGAAAAAATTTGAAATGATGAAAATATGAAAAAATATTATACTAGAATAATTATAAATGTGGGCTGATAAAAAAGTTTGCTGTATCTCTGGCCAGGCTCACTACCGATGTTACAGCCTTCTAAAGAAAGCTATGTAAGAATAACATATCGACGAATGATATAAAGTTGGCTGCATCTTTGCAGCTCACATACGACGTTGCAGCCTTCTAAAGGTTTCGAGGGTTACTTTTGCATTAAAGTTATGTTTAATATAAGTTTGGAATTAATAAAAAGATTTTTTTTTGTTAAATTTAAATTATGCTTTTGAAACTTTGACTATTTCATTTTCAAGTTTTTTAATAAGCTTTGAATATCACGGGAAACCTGAGAGTTTTTTTAAACCTAAGGTCTGTGAGTCCCCGATACTAGTCCTATGTGGGGTGTCCCAAAATGACCTGGTCCACTAGCCGCAAGGTCGGGAGTGTGCGAGACGAAATTCGCTAAATGGGATGATCTCGCCTTCAAACTTTTATTCTCGGGTTAAGAATCGTGAAACATAGGAATTTGCTTATCGTTGGGATCCCATGGTTGAAATTCAATTAGCACATTCACCTAAAGATTAATTATTGTCGGGAAGTGAAAAGTTTAACAAGTTGCAAATATGAGTTGTTGTTAGCATCTTTAAAATTGATATTTAGCGTGTTGATTTGTTTTAAGCTTGGTTTTGGAACACTGCGAGTGTTGTGGAAAGGCTGGGGACATGGAATTTATCCATTTATGGGGCATGAACGGAATCCGAAATTGCATCTTTTTCTATGGATTCCCCTAACGGTTATGGAAATAACGAAAGTCAAACTATTTAGTTAGTTACTAAAAAAATGGGAAAAAGTTTGAAAAATGGGAGGAAAAATGGGTGTGTTTAAAAGTTGTTGTGAGTTCTTAAATATTCCCAACAAAAAATGTCTTTGCTACTTTTTAAAGATTTAGTTTGGGGAAGTTTTGAGGTATTTGGTTTTAAGGTATATAAGATTGCGTGAGGACACAACAATCACTTAGTTTGGGGAATTTTGATATGTGAGAAATCACATACCTTTTTATACCAAAAATGGCCCTAAAATGAACAAATTGTGCAAATTATGTTTGTATATTGCTTGTTTTGTCATTTGTGATGTCTAGGTACGGATATTGCAAAAATCACAAGAAACGGTCAAAACCGGACAAACACGAACACGGGAACGGATAGAGTGCTCAAGAGCCGGGAGTTTCTAGCAAAGGTCAACAAAGTCAACCTTGGTCAACCCACAAAAGACAAAATCCTCAAAATCCTAAATGAGCCTTAATGATAAAACCAATTTCACAAAAAGCCCTAAATTGATAACACCGTTAGTCCTTTGTTAATCAAAGACTAACGGTCGTTAACTCTTTATAACCAAAACCCTTAAACCACTTAACCTAGCCAAAATAAACCAAACATCCCAAACCCTTTATACCTAAGCCCAGGACAATCCAACCATTTTAAACTAGTCAAACTCAATCGATTAAACTTTGGGGGGCGGGAAAATAGTTTTTACTGTTCATCGTCTCCCCCATTTCACCCTCTCAAAATTAACCCCAATTTAAACATAATTAACTCGTCCTTCTACGTGGCCTTGAAGATTCCAAGTAACCATGATACAACGCTGTCAAGTAAAGAGAAGCTCTCAAAGCTTTTAATTGGTCAAGATAACTCAAGAGAATGACACGCGGGATTTATACAAACACACCAAAGATGGGAAATTTGCACTGAAATCAATACAAAAGAAGTACACCACTCCAAAGAAGTGGGATTGCCAACTTGGCAAACCGTTTGCTCACATTCTAATCCAACGGTCATAATTGAGTATCCAATTATTGAAAGAATTCGAGGGCCAAGATTAAGATCAAGGGGAGCGTGTAACATACCTAGAAGCTTTTCCTCCTCCTATAAATTGAAGCCTCTCTCACTAACATGGAAAATATATAGGAGGTAGTGTAATATAGCTTAGTGTATGTTTTTATTATTAACTTTTAATTTTTTTTCAATTTCGATTATTGTTAATGGTCTTAATTTCAGTAATTGTAAGCTCTTTTTCAAGCTTGTAATCCAGTTACTCTTTTATTAATAAAAAGTTGTGTTTTCATTTTATTGTGTTAATTTTATGCTTTTTAATTATATGAGGCAATTTGGTTTTAATAAGCTCTTAATTAATCAAATAAGTTTCTTAATTTTCTGTTCTTAATCTCTACATAGTAGCTATTATTCTCATTTAAGCTCTAAAGCTTAAATGAGCTTATTGTTACTTAAATCCACCCTCAAATTACCACAACTTATTAAGAAAGGGAAGCCAGTAATGGAAGGGCTTCCAGGACCATACCAGCTTATCATTTGATAAGCTGGAAGCTTGTGATAAGCTCAAAATGAGCATTTATAAGGCCTTGTTTATGCACAAGGCAGTTGTAAGTCATTTCTTCTTTACATTTTGTTAGCTTAAAATTGCATCTTTTGGCTTATTACTTTTTAACTATTGGCTTATATCAGTAGTGTAGCTTATTAATGCTTATTAAAGATGTTAGATGCATATTATGTGTAATTGTTAGCTTAGAACTTAATTTACTTGTCATTTGTCTTAAAACAGTTAAAAACCAAAAATATTAGCATAGTTTAATAGCTTATTGTTCTAGGTTATTAGTTTGTTTAAATCTGCTTATTAGGTCTTATTATAGCTTTTTAGTATCTGGTAACTAACATTTTAGCTTTAATTCTTATTTTTATAAACTAAGTATGGATTTAAGGAATTTAAAGGAGTGTTTGGGTCAAGCAGTACTAACTCAAGTTAGTACTGCTTGAGTCCATTTGGTCCTTTAAATTTCATTTTAAATCTTATTATAAGGTTTATAGAGTTAGGATTTAAAGTTGTTTGAAGGCATAATCAAGTTATAATCAAAGTAATGTGTAATTGTTCAAATCTGTTAGCCTAAATCTAGTTTAATGTGCATTTTAAGCTCAAATCTGTTATAGTTATTGTTATTGCTCAAATTGCTTTAGTTTTAGTGTTATAAAGATGTTTAAGTCAAGTCATTAGGTCTGCATCAAGTTGTTTTAAGTTTTGATTATTAAGAGTGTCAACTGCATCAGCAGCTTAAACAGAAAAAAGGACTTTTTTTCATCTTAATTTTCTGTAGGTTTAGAGTAGTTATTGGGTTTTTAATTTTTGGTATTTCAAATAGTTTGGTGTAAGGATTCATATTGTTTCAGCCTTAAATTTGTTTTTAAAAATGGCTTTATTAAGTCAATCTATTTTTTGCTGTAAATTTAGCTTTTTGTCTTTTCATTCAAAAAAACCAAAGAAAGTTAGTGTAAAAGTGCATAGCAAGCCCTTTTTTTCTTTAAGCTGTTTCATCTAGGCTTTTGGGAGTAGTTTATAAAACTTTTTAGAATAGATTTAGGTTGATTATTAGTCAAATTTTAAAGTGGTAATATGACATAAAGCCATAAGGGTTCCTTTAGCTCATTGAACAAATAAGTTCAAAAAATTGCCTTAAGGGACTTTTCGGTATTGCAAGTTTTAATCAAAGTGGCTATTTGTTGGTATTTTTAGCCTTATTGCATAAAAGTTTTTGTTTGTTTCTGTCTTAACTGGGCTTATCTAGGTTAATATTAAGTTAGTTCATAGCTTATAAAAGGTTTGGTTCTAGCTTATTGTAGCTCTTGTCATAGAAAAACCAAAGCATCAAAAAAATCGCTTAATGTGCTTGTTCATTGTGCTTTTTCAGTGCTTTTTTGAATTTCAAAATGCTTTTTGTTTATTGTTTCAAGTAGCTTATAGGCTAGGCTGTAAGCCTAAAGTTTGCTTTCTGTCTGTTTAGTATGCAGTTTAGTATAAGTGCTTATTTGATTTTTCAAGCTTATGGCTTATCCATTTTGCTTATTTCTAGTCTAGTTTAGCTTATTAGGTTAGATTTAAGATAGTGATAGCTTATTTAGTTCAGAGTCTAGCTTAATCAAGATTTCTAGCTTATTTAGTTGTGTTAAAAGTTTAAAAAAAAGGTTAAGTGTGTTCTGTCTTAATTTTAAGCTGTTAACTAGCTTATTAGTGACTTTTAGAAAAGTTGTTTTCACAAAAATGGCTTATTTTTATCTGTTTTACAACTTTGCTTTTTAGGTTTTTGCAAAAATAAAAAAAGGGGAAACCAAGGAAGTCGGGGGTGAGCAAGACTCGAACCCCCGACCTCAACCTAGTCTCACCCTTTATAAGCCTCAACACACACACCCCTCACCAACGTGCCCTTGGGACTTTTACGTCCAAGTTTGCACCATCAAACCTTTTACCCCTTTTTTGAGCTTTATGTATAATAAGCACTTCGAGTGCTATTTTGATTTTTCCCGGCTTATTGAGTTTAGCATTTTAGGATTTCTTATTTTTCCTGCATCCTGCTTATCATAAGCTATTTTTAGAAAAAATTTAGGATTTTTAGCTTAAAGTTTTATATTTTTCGTGAATTAATTTAGTTAAAAACTTTAAAAAATCATAAAAAATAGAAAAATAATCAAAAAAATAATTTTCTTTTTTATAAAATTTTCTTTTATCATATTCTAGGCTTAGGTTTGAAATTTGCTTCCGTGGAGTTATTATTTTGAAAATTCACTTTTTAAAGAACGAGTTTTTATATCCGTTCTCGTTTTCTTCGTTTTTAGTTAAATTACCTATCGTTTTAGAAACATCACCACTTTTCTTTTTAATAGTCATTTAGGATTAGAAAAAGGTTAGAAAAAAAAACATTTAGGGTTTAATTTTAGTATTTTTGCTTATTTGTCACGTTTTCTTTAATTACCGTTACTTGAATTTAATTGCTTAGTAATTAATTCTTTTTGCTTGCTTAAATTGTTTTTAATTGTAGATTTAGAAAATTAATCCAAAAAGGTTGAACCAATTCAAGTCATCCGGGGGTTGGTTAATCGGGGGTTGATAAATTTGGCCTTGGTTGTAATTATTCCCCCGGTTTTGGTTGTAACGGTTTTGGTTATTTCCTTGTTTTTGTTGAACGGGAGGAAAACCGGGGGGTAGAATTTGATTAGCAATCGGGGCTTGGTAACTGGTATTTCCTTGATTGAAATTAGCAGCAGCGGCTTGGGAAACATATTCTTGAATATTGTCACGATAAACATTGCCATCGGTGGCGGGACAATTTTGGTAAGAATGAGCACCACCGCAAGTAACACAACTTTCCTCGACTGCTTTTACGGGAGCGGGAGCTTGGGATTGGTTTTTCTTATCGAGAAGCAAAGCTTTCACCATATCTTTAAGTTCGGAAACATCAGGAGAAATACCGGGGGTAGAAGAGCTCGTACTCACTTTGGCAACAAACGGTTTGTTACGTGAATTGCGAACTTTGGATTTGCTCTCGATGGTTCTTAGGCAATCCCGAGGCATTTTAACCAAAAAGTTACCACTCGCGGCGGAATTCAACGAATCTTGATCATTAGAGTTCAAAGCATTATAGAAAGTATCGAGTTGATGTAA
>BQNB010004667.1:55627-66256 GCA_026074375.1 Tanacetum coccineum | reverse complement strand
TGGTCCTCTGGATAAAAGTCCGGTGAGATTTCCATCATTTGTCTTTTATGATAATATTATGTAATGTGATGCATGTGTATATCCATTGTTTTCTTAAGAGTTATCGGTCATGCATGATTTTATCTTCTTTAGCGCACCAAACGCTTGTTCCATATCTTTTCTAGTTGCTTCTGTAGTATTGTGACATGTTATTAATGTCATAATCGTTCCATATTGAATTGTCGGTTACATATACATTAATGTGTATTAATGGTGTTACCAAACTTAATCAAATCATGATAAGAATACATTAATATGTATTAATGATGTAACCAAAATTAGTCAAATTATGATAAATGTTTTTTAATAGTAAATCATATCTTTGACCGTTATATATGGTAGCATTGATGGACATACGAGATCATCATAACTATGTTGGTCATCTGGATAAAAGTCTAGTTAGATTTCCATCATTTGTCTTTTATGATAATATTATGTAATGTGATGCATGTGTACATTATATCCATTGTTTTCTTAAGAGTTATCGGTCATGCATGATTTTATCTTCTTTAGCGCACCAAACGCTTGTTCCGTATCTTTTCTAGTTGCTTCTGTAATATTGTGACATGTTATTAATGTCATAATCATCCCATATTGAATTGTCGGTTACATATACATTAATGTGTATTAATGGTGTAACCAAAATTAGTCAAATTATGATAAATGCTCTTTAATGGTAAATCATATATTTGACTGTTATATATGGTAGCATTGATGTAGCTATCCATTAAGCTTTCTACACTAAAGAGGGTCAATGGAGAGAAACTAGTTTGTGCTTAAGGTGTTCTTTTTATCATGTCAACATCCGCTTCGGCTTCCGGTATGTTATACTTGTTTCATCTTATCTATGTGATTATTATCGTGTTCTAAGATCTTGTGGCATAATAGTTTAATGTGTTCATCATGTATATTTGATGTTAATGTCTACACATTTAATTGCCTACATGTGGTATCTAGAGCCATCGTTATTGAACCGATAATAATCCTTATATGGTTAATTTAAAAGAAACAATTTATCTTCATGATGTTTTGTTTGTGAATCACGGATTTATATGATCATTTGTGGACCAAACTTTGGCATAACTCGCTGATTTATATGACTAATTGTGACCCGCTGATTCATGTCCTTAATGATGTATATCGTGATGATGTTCGATTGTTTTCTCTCGTATATTGAAATGAAATAGGCTTTTCTAAACAATGAACATTATAGTAATACACATTTGAGAAACTATACGACGTCGTTTTTGGCCCTTTGCTACAGTAATATGAACAGTACCCGGCCCACTGGGCTCGGGTACTGTTCATCGGCCAAAAAAAAAAACCTTTATAATCCCGCTCCTCTTCTTTGGCCAAAAATAAGAAAAAAAAAAATTACGGGACGTACTCTCATTTTTAACTATTTACGGCTTCCTATCGGCCTGGGCCAAAAAAAAAAAAAAAAACCCGCGATTGCCATTTAATATAAGAACAAAAGAAACTATCAAACATGAGACCGAAAAAATAAACCCGCACAAAATAATATGAAAAAAAAATTTTGCTCATTTTACTACGTCGTTTTTTACTTGCTGCTACAGTAAAAAAAAAACTTTATAATCCCGCTCCCCTTCTTTGGCCAAAAATAAGAAAAAAAAAATTTACGGGACGTACTCTCATTATATACATACACATTACAAAAGTAATACGACGTCGTTTTTTATGTCGTGCTACAGTAATATGAACAGTGTTCGGCCCAATGGGCTCCCAGTTTGGGCCGGCCCACTTTTTTTTTAATCGTCGTGCTACAGTAATATGAACAGTGTTCGGCCCAATGGGCTCCCAGTTTGGGCCGGCCCACTTTTTTTTTAATCGTCGTGCTACAGTAATATGAACAGTGCTCGGCCCAATGGGCTCACAGTTTGGGCCGGCCCACTTATTTTTATTTTTAAATACGCAATACAAAAAAAAATACTCGACACAAAATAAAAAAAGAAAATTACAAAAGTACTGACTTATTCATATCAAAAAATACCCGCGTCATGAGGCCCAACACATAAACTCATATAAAAAAAAAACAACCCGCACAAAATAATATTAAAAAAAAAAATATGTTCGGCACAAAAGTGATACGACTTCGTTTTTTACATATTTTTTTTTTAAATACGCAATACAAAAAAAAATACTTAACACAAAATAAAAAAAGAAAATTACAAAAGTACTGACTTATATAAAAAAAACCACTATTAAACATAAGACCAAAAAAATAAACCCGCACAAAATAATATTAAAAAAAAATTTGTTCGGCACAAAAGTGATACGACGTCGTTTTTTACGTCATGCTACAGTAATATGGCCACTTTTTTTTTATAAATACGCAATATAAAAAAAAATACTCGGCACAAAATAAAAAAAGAAAATTACAAAAGTACTGACTTATTTAGATCAAAAAATACCCGCGGCATGAGGCCTAACACATAAGCCCATATAAAAAAAACCACTATTAAACATAAGCCCGAAAAAATAAACCTGCATAAAATAAAAAAAATTAGAAAAAAACAATTAAACTCGCAACTATGCGCGAAAAATTAACGTCCCGCAGCAACGCGCCGGTAACCATGCTTGTTATTCTACAAAGACCAACCAAAATATTTTGTATTTCCTATTCATTCGATAAACTAAACAAACAAGTGATTTCTGAGTAATACTTGAGATAATTATTATTTTTATGGTGTTATTATCCCTAGATTCTCAACAAAAACATGAACTATCTTTTTACAAGAGAATAATTATATCTTCTCGGAAAAAACTTATGGAAAACTTATCTCGAGGTTTCTGTTAAGTGATTTTATTTTTGTTATAAGAAAACCGAAAAACAGCATTATTCTAAAGTGTTATAAGAAGTTCTATATTTGTTATCAAATTAAAATAAATTGGAAATAATTTAATTGTTTTAATTTATCTAACATTTCTTTATTGTTTTTCTCCTTAAAGTAATGGAAAGAGGGTCGCACACTCACGCATAGGCAAACAAGACAAGTCAGATTTTGGTGTATTTGCTCCCATCTTAATCTTAGTCAGCACAACGTAGATAACATGGTATTTCAATTAGAAAATGATTTTTCGAATATTTCACCTATTGTGTTTCTTTAAATATTTATTTTCAGTTATTCAATGTTCAAGTATCTCTAATATAATTTTTTGTTATACTAACAAATATCAGTTTAAAGGTATGTTTGTTATTGTACTCTGATTAGGGTTTTGTTTTGAAAAAAACATAAATCGATTGTATGGTTATTTCTTTTAATAAGAGAAATGAGGTTAGGATTCTAAAAAATGATAGATGACCGAATAAGCAAACATAGCAAACGCACCCTAAATATTGAATCATAAGTATAAGAATGCCACAACTAGATTAATTATTTCAACAACAAACTCAATCTCGTCGAAGCAAGGTATGAAAAATGTGAAATGTAGACAGATCCTACCTCCACCTCCAGGATAAACCCGAAAGTGAAGAGACTGCTTCCAGAGGACCTCCAGCCAGTGTACGTGTGCATAGTGGTGTTGCTCACAGAAAAAGAACGACAGAAAGAGCAAAAGCAAAGGCAACGGATCAACGCAAACATAAGATGGAGAACAAGCATACAAGCAATAGACATCATAAACACGAGGAAAAAGAACAAACAACCATGCGAGCATAGGCCACAAGAAAAGCACATTAAAGACTAGAGAAAACGCATAAAGGGACAAGAGCAAAAACATATACATAAGAGCAAACAAGCAAAAACTTAAGTAAATAAACATACTCATAAAAACAAGCATACACACATAGGAGCATAAGCTACACAAGAAACACAAACAAAGATGAGGAATCACATAAGTGAACCACAGTACAAACAAAAACAAAAGAGCAAACACGTGAGAACGCAAGAAAAGGAGCCTAAATACAAAAACTAAAACCAAGACTAAAGAAAAAGCTAAGAAAATCTAAACGCCTAAACTAAAACTAGCCTAAGAGAAAGCTATGGAAAGCTATACCTAAGGGCAAAGCAAAAGGGGGGAAAGGGGCTCTTAAACGCTTATGGGAAAGCTAGCAATGAGACACAAGAACCTAAGAAACGCCAGAAGCAAAGCTACTAAGAAGCTCCTACATGCCTAGACACAAGACCTACTCAAAGACCTATTACTCTTTATGACTCTGGGCTCCTTTATCTATAAGAGTTCTTTATATCACCTCGAGTGGGACAATCTCATATGTCGTTTTCGGGTTTAGAAAAGCCATATGCAAGTCTCTTTGTCTTTCCTTATACTTTTTCATAAGGCTTCTAAGAACGTGAATTGTCTCGGTCGTGGACCTTCTCAGCATAAACCAAATTGGTTCTCTGACACCATTGTCTCATTTCTTAACCTTCTCTCGATTACTCTATCACAAAGCTTCATTGTGTGGCTAAGAAGTTTGATATCCGTATAGTTGCTACATACTTACGCATCGCTATTGTTCTTGTAAATGGCAATGATTTCACTAAGCCTCCATTCATCAGGAATTTTTGCGTTTGAAAAGGCAAGTAAGCCCTTGATCTTGTAATTAGATTTAATTATTTGGTTTTGTTTAATTAAATTTGCGTATCATGAATCTAGGTCCCAATAATTAAAGGACTAGATGATCCACATACTCTTGCACGTGCAATCTTTTTTGGCTTTTTGTTCTGCTTTGATTTATTAAACCCCACTTGTCTCTAATCTTTAGGTTAGTTCATTTGAATGATACTTTCATGAAAATGATTTTCTTAACTTATAGTTTATCTATACAGACCTAATTTTTTTTTTTTTCCGCAAATATATATACACCTAAATTGCAACACGATCATCGATACAACTTGTCCATAGACCAATCCAACTTTCATACAACTGGTTACCAAATTTGACCTTTGCATGTCAAATAGACCATTCCATGTTTCCATTCACATTGGTGGAATTCAATAATTTATTCTCACAAACCCACTTGTACCAATAATCAATTATGTACACCTTTTTGTTATTCTTTTGGTTCAAATAATGAAGACTTTTGTTATCTTCTTCTACCAAGCCTGAAGGCATTGTTTGAACCTATAGCATCATAATGAGCACATCTTTTATTTTTAACAGAAAGCATGGCACTTTTATTCACCATTCATGCATACTTTGGATGTTCACCGTTCGGCATAAACCCGAACCACCTCGAACACATATTTCTAACGACTTAAATAAAATTCTTAACTCAAATAAAGAATCAGATGAACCACAACTTATCTCGGTTCTAATCGAACTTAATAGATCCAAGTCAATATCAAAACACCGCGACAGTAACAACATATGCTGCTATACTCTTATAGCATCAGAAACATAAGAGCATAGAATAAATTATAATTAAGGCAACAAAACATACAATACCAAAATTTAAATCCAACTTAGGCAAAATTATGCCATTACTCAATAAGAAACATAAGGGGGTTCATCAACCCAATAATCCAACATAACAGAAATAGGCTCCAGACACAAACAATAAGTTAATAAAACAGTACAAGCCATGGATAACCATGGCTTTTATTTTAAACGGAAACACAGACGTAACCCTTCTTCGTTACAAATACTACTAATACTCCTTTTCTTCATTCTCCTTCTCTTTCCAGTTGCCACCTTTAAGGACCGATCGTGGGGAACCACAGCAGCTCCCATCCTTCTTCACAAACTTCTGGTACATGATTGAACCTTCACGTCCGAGCTCTTCGTGGCTCTTCTCTTCCAGACTGTATCCTTCAACATCAATCGCACATGTCTTCTCCAAAGACTTTGATGCCACGGCAGCACCAACAGCAATGGAGAACTCACCAGGTTCAAAACATGCAAGCACACGTTGCACAAGCTGCTCTAGTCCATCATTTAAATCATACCCAACTGCCTCAAAACTAGCATAGCTGAACCCATCTTCCGGGGTAACATGAATGGTTGATATGGCAGCATCTTCAATTGCGTTCATAGAATAGCCACACGGGTCAAACTCAAAGTCGCAGATGTTAGACTTTGGCAATATCATTCGTATGCCAGAGTCATTAGTCATTGTTTCAGCAGAGCTCCATTGAGTTTTGTAAAAGACGGATGCTCTCTCCCTGTCTAAGCTAGTCATGCACATCTCGAGAGTGTACACTTGATCACGATCAGGAACGGGTCCAGCTGATGCAGAATAAACGTACCATTTCTGAGGCTTATCAAAACCACCCATCACATAAGCCTTGCTGCTCAAACCGAGCTTCTCAAAATGACCATCAAGTACAGAAACTTCTTCGGAGAAGCTGCGATGAGGAAAGGTTTGAGCACCAGGGAAGATAAAGCTACCGCGGGTGTATCTCACTGACCGGACAGTGAGAGAAATGGATTCTGCCAGCTTCAGAATGGCCGGGATCGACAGAAGCAACTTAGTTGTCCCACAAGTTTTAATAACTACCTTGTAGGCAAAAACAAACAAACTAGACTCCGAAAGAACATACGAGTCTACATCATCATTTTTCAGCGAAGAAACAATAGTGCATTCAGCTGGGGTCAGAATCTCATCCAGTTGGGCTTTTGAGAGTGCCCGGAGACCTTTCCCTTCAGGATCAGCAAAGATGCTGGGCTCGAAAAACGTTATTTCAAGCCTCTTCTCATAACCTTCAAATCCAATGGCAGAAACTTCCTGTGCCATTCCTTACTACGCAACAACTTAACACCAACGAGGGAGCAGCAAACAAGAAAGAGACCGAGAAGCAAAGAAACTGAGGAAAAAGGGTTCTACTAATATCTACTAAACTAATTTTAAAGCAGTAAATAAAATCACGTCAGAAGACGTGTACGAAACTCAGCGTAGAGA
The DNA here is from genome assembly GCA_026074375.1 of Tanacetum coccineum. Lineage (NCBI taxonomy): Eukaryota > Viridiplantae > Streptophyta > Magnoliopsida > Asterales > Asteraceae > Tanacetum > Tanacetum coccineum. Next base: position 59,355 of record BQNB010004667.1, on the reverse strand, counting down.
ATATCAGGATGGTTTGCGAGCGCACTGCATTAAGAAAAAGAAAACAGATGATCAGCATAAAACGTAACACAAGATGCAAAAAAAGTAACAGCTGTCATCCAAAATTCACATACGTTGGAGTAAGCAGCCGATCTGAACTTCTTGATTCCTCCGTTTGGTCGAACGTCTTCAATGCTGTAACCTAGGGGAGCTTCATAAAACGATCTACTACTACTACTACTAGACTTTTTCCCACCTTTAGTCTCCATTAGAACATTCAGTTTTTCCTGTTCAATAACAACACAACAATATAAGCAGCAGATCCAAACAACATAAAGACGAAAACATAAAAACATTAACCACATATAAACCTCACATATAAATTAATAATAAGTACTCTACTATACATGTATATAAAAACCCTATTCAACCAAGACGTAGAATCAAAATTAGCACCTGTTTTATCACACTTATGGGCACTAGTAAACCAGCACCTAACAATATTTCTATCAGAAGCATAAATATCATACTCAAATTAATGGCATTAAAAAAATAACAAAACTCCTAGAAGGAGATGTGTAACGCCCTAATAAAGTAAACTCAATGAAACAAGCAGATAGGAGATTGTTTAATCTTAAACATGCGCGCTCAAGAGCGCCATACTTTCTAACATAAGCCATAAAATGAAAAGTTAAGCTGAAAAAAATCCCAAAAATGGGCTTATAAAACATAAGCCAAACTCAAATATAGGCATTAGACAGCTTAAACAAACACCCCCAAAAAGCTAAACTTAGGCATAAAATTATTGTTTTATGCACCATCTGTCACAACATTGGCGCAAATAACAGAAAAAAAACACCCCAAGACAACACTTTTCTAACAAAATTGTTTAAAAACAACTTTTAATCATTACATTAAAAGATATATGGTATATAAAGCAAAAGTAACAGGGCCTCCATAATCATTCAAATCTGGTATAATAATTAGTCACTATGCAACCTAGTCAATTATTTACCCATTATGATACCACAAAAAGTTTCTCAAAACCCTAAAAACATAAAACTCATAAAGAATGTACAATTTTTTTTACAATCAGTTCACAACTTTTTTATAAAAATCAAAACTTAAATCAAACCCAATAATCGAAATTTTGAAAAATCACAAATATAGTTTTAACTTTCAAAAATCCTAATCATAAACACACATATTCACATATAAATGAACAAATCAATTCACATTTTTTAAAAATCAAATCTTTAACAAAACCCAATAATCAAAAATTTAAAATATCATAACAACATTCTAAAATCACATAAAACTCATATTAAATCCAACAATTGAAAACCAAAAAGATAGAAAACTTACAATCAAATTGTGTATATATAACCAATCTTCAATCCAATCAAATCAAATCTGCAAAAACAACGACAAAAAACATCAATAAACCACCAAAAACAATAACTCAACCCAAATTAACAAAATTGAACATGAATCAAAGACTTACGTTATGATCAATTGTATAATTATTGAAATTATATTAACTGATCAATGAAAACTGAGATTGGGGGTTTTCTTAGGGTTTCGTATTTTGAATGTTGAAATTAGGGTTGTGAGGATATGTGGGTATTTATAGGGAGCTGGGATTGATTTGGGCCATTAGTTTTGTAAATAATTACGAACTTGCCATTCTAGTATTCGAGTCGGGTCGGGTTAAAACAAGTGTGGTTACCGAGTGGGGTTATTGTGCGGTGGCTAGCGTCACAGCCATGAGTTTGGAATATTGTGTCAGGTGACAGCTGTTATTAAAGGACGGACCGTAACTTTGGTTTCATTTACAAGTAATTAATTTTGTATTTGGAAATTAAATTATTGCGATTTGGTTTTTAATTTTAGTAAAGTTTTTGATTGGGTATAACTGCATATATATTTTTATAAAAACTCAAAATTAACAATATGCAATTTTAATTTTATGTTGAATATATATATATACTTTAAGTTTTTTAATTGGTATACATGTGTAATTATTAATTTAAGTTTTATATATACAGAAAAATTAGATTTCTTGAAAATATATATATAATTTTTTTTCTTTATTTGTTGAATCTAGTCATGGATTTGTATGTGTTGTGATTTTTCTATTCACTATTATACAAAGGGTAATGAAGTGTTTTTGTTTTGATTAATTTATATTATTGCAAGAAAATTTTTATTTTTATACAATTATCCAACAAGTGTATTTGAAGGTGTATCAAATTAAAGTATATTTTTTTTTTGTAACTTTAAATTATTACAGTGTATCTTTATATTAGAGAGATTCACAAAAACCTTTATCATTTAATCAAGAGGTTAAATTAGACATTAGATTAACCACGACTTAATCAATAAAAAACAAATATAAAAAGAGATTTACACATTTTTTTCCGTCCCCCAACACTTTTTAATAAACAAAGTAGCATAGATTGTTATATAATAATTTATACATACATACATGTCAATGATATAAAGACTTTTTGAGAAATTTAAATGGTTAGAATTTTTAGTACGTATTAAACAAAAAAGAAAAAAAAATGCAAATCTTCCAAACACATCAATGAATATGCTAGAAAACCCTTTTTTATTAATTTTATGATATTTTATTTGCTTCGGTTTTTTTCTATTTGGTTGTACAACATAATTTCAGCCGACATTGAAAAAAAATCCATCAAAAAAGGTCTATCGGTAGATTTGGGATGTGATTAGATACTGTTAAATCTTTGTTGAAAGTAAAAAAATGTTTACTTTTGTAATATTTTAAATATAAAATGTCTACTAGTTATAAAGTTTAGAAGGTTATTTGTTATATTTTTTAAAGTTATAATAAAAACAAGTAAATTTTATAAATTTACACTTAACTCAATATAATTTATTTAAAAATTAAAAATCACTAAATTTTTATTAATTACCTTCACTCTTTCAGTTTTTTTCTTTACAAATTTGACACATATATTTTTATGTTTTTTTTTCTCGCCATATTTCTACCACCACAATTTTTAATTTTTGACCAAATCGATTTAATTTTGACTTTTAATTGACCAATCAAATCACACGATTTGCCTATGTGGCAAAATCACTCGTTCAGATTGTCCCTAATTTTTAAATTCAACTGCTACAATTTTGAAGGAAAACTCCGAAATGATTAATTCCTTTTATTATATAAAAAGATATAAAACTCAAAATAACAATATGCAATTATAATTTTATGTTGAATACTATCGATATATATATATATATATATATATATATATTATATATATATATATATAAAATATATATAGTAATATTGAAGTATGAATATTAAGAACCCATATTAATGGTGCAGAACTTTACAGAACTATTCTAGACCAATCAGAATTTAATAAATTGTTTTCTATTTATTTAATTCAATTTATTATCTATGGATATTTTGGGTATTTTAGATAAACATAGTTTTTTTTCAAATTTGAAACTCTCCATAATAAATGACACGATAATTAATGATATTGATTGTATTGATTGTAATTCCCTAAAATAAAAGATACCGTTTATTCTTTCATAATTAATGATATTGAATGTATTCCTATAATTTTTTTTTTGAACGGCGAATATTATAAAAAGCTAGCAGAAGCTAGATAGAAAGATTACATAGAGGCTATAGTAGCAATAGGGTTTTTCAACCAACGTACCCAGCTAAAATTACAATTAGGATTTCTAGAAGAAATCCACAAATAAGA
>BQNB010004667.1:0-55102 GCA_026074375.1 Tanacetum coccineum | reverse complement strand
GCTTATCGAATAACCTGTGTAATAAGCTAAAACAGCTTATTAACCTAAATAGGTAAAACGTATACAAATATTAAGTTTAGTAAACCTATAACGAAAAAGACCCCAGGGCACGATGGTTAGAGGTGTCTGGTGTGAGGCGTTTATAAGGGTTGAAGATGTTGAGGTCGGGGGTTCGAGTCTTGCTCACCCTCGATTTCCATGCTCACCCCCGATTTCCATCTTCTTTTTTTTATTTTTGAAAACTTTTAAAAGCAAAGTTGTAGAAAACCTAAAAATAAACACTTTTAATAAAAGAATTTTTTTATGAAAAGCCCTAAATAAGCTGTAAAACAGCTGAAAACTTGACAGAACTACTTAACTTTATTTTTGGTTTTTTAAAAAACTTAAGTACTCAAAAAGCTGTAATAAGCTAAAAGTAGAGCTAAATAAGCAATATCTATCCTAAGACTAACTTAATAAGTCAATGTGGACAGAAATAAGCTCAAGAGACAAACCATAAGTTGAAAAATCACAATAAGCTCTTAAGCAAACTTTGAAACCAAACAGACCCTAGGCAGACTTTGAGCTTAAAATCAAATAAGCAAATGGAACCTTATGATGAAATGACTTAGAAATCCTTAAAGCTTATACTAAAGACTATTTAAAACTGCTTTTTAAAAGTAATTTGAAATTCAATAAGGCTAAGAAAAAGTTAATTGAAAAGACTAATGCAGGCAGACTATTATATTTTTTTGGTTTTTAAGAGTTTTTATGAAAAAGAAAAAGGACAGTTTTGCATTCCTAAAACAGATAAGCAAATAAACTTTTTAAGCAAATTTAAGACCTAAGCTATATAGATTAACCTATAAACTACTTGTGCACGGAATTTGAAATGCTAAAAACTATTTTAACCTACTTAAATTTTAGATTGAAATTGGTTGTTTTTGCTGTTTTTCTGCTGATGCACTTGACACCCTAATTCAAAACCTTTTAGTGCAGGCCAAGAGACATGATTCTATGCTACTTAAAACAATTAACTAAAAGCAAGGAAGGTAAAATCAGCAGCTAAATTGACTTTGAGCTAAAAATCCTAACATAACTGAGCTAAGGTTAACAGATTCAAATTACCAACTACTAACCTATAGATAACTAAATTAAACCAAACTAAACTCTTAAATCTTAAACTTATAAACTTGATATTGAAGTTTAAACTCAAATTAAAGGACCAAAAGACCAATAGCAGTACTAACTTCCAATTAGTACTGCTATGCCAAACACCCCTTAAACTTGATAATTTCCATTTAAACTTATGAAAAAGAGATCTAGTGATTAAAACTTCAATACCAGATATTGAACAGATTATAACAACCTTAATAATCAATTATCAATAAGCAAATAAGCCAGGAACAATAAGCTACTAGTTATGCTAACTATTTTTGAGTTTTTTATGATTTTTAAGACAAAAGTAAGAAAACTAAGATCTATACTAATAAACTCAAAAACAGATGATCAAACATGTTTAATAAGCTCAAATAGACAAAGTTAAGCACTAATAAACAAGAGATAAGCAGAAAATAAGCAACTATTAAGCTAGAAAATTAAGACAGGAAGGGAAATAAGGAACTTACAGATGCCTTAGCTAAACAAAGGCTAATTAATGCTCAAAGAGCTGTCTACAAGCTCTAGCTTATCAATGATAAGCTAGTAAAGGTCCCATAAGCTCTTCCATTGTAAGCTTATCATCCAAGAGCTCAAATCCATAATAGCAAAGGTAATAAACTGATTTTAAAGGTTTAAGTATATTAGATGATTAACTTGAGCTCAATTTGAGCTTAGAGACTCAAAGAGCTTGTGTGGAGCTTATTAGAGCTTTTGTAACAGTAATCAAACATTTGAGCTTAATAAGAGCTTATGACAGATTATATAAAGGAAAACTTGATTTCACTAATAGAAAACTGGTTACAACTTTTTGGAAATGGAAGTTACAATAAGCTGAAAAAGTTACATTACTTAAGCTAAAGTTTTAAAAGCTAAAAATACAATTAAGCTAAATTTTTAAAAGCTAAAAACTAGATAGTGTGTGTGTGAATGTGAGGGGCTATTTATAGCCTGAAGATGAAGCTTCTAGGAGTCTAGCCCGCTCCTCTATCTCTTGATCTTGGCCCTTGAATCTTCTCTCATCATTGGATCCTTGTTTTGAGTCGTTGGATTAAATGAGTGAGCACACGGATTGCCAACGTGGCATTCCGTGTGTCAGACTCATTGTGCTTCTTTTGTGAGTGATTTAGCACAAAATCCCAATGATTGGTGTGCTTCTTGTCAGTCCACGTGTCACTCCTTATGGGCTTCAACCAATCATATGCTTGTGTGACGTATAACTCTGCCAAGGTGGAGGGTTTCACTTGAATTGCTTGGCCACATACTCAATTGTAGTTTACCCTTTGATTTTGACGGGTTAATTGATGAAGACGACGATGAACAGTAACAAGAATTACGCGCCCCTTTTTATTGTTTTTTTAACCGTTTGATAGTTTGACTGGGGGTGGGCTCGTTGACTTTGGGCTTGGGTATTTGGGCCATGGTTTTATAAAGAAATATGGGCCACTGTTATGGTTTTGGATTTAGGTTAAAATAGATGATAACAACCATTATTTTTTATAAGTAAAAGATAACGGTGTTAGGGTTTAGGGTTATATTTGAAATTTGGTTTAACTTGAGGGACTGTTTTGGGTATTTTTGGGTTTTGTCTTTTGGTGAGTTGACTTTGGACCTTTCTTGCTATAAAATCTCCGGCTCTTGTACAATCTTTCCTTTCCCGCGTCCGTGTTTGTCCGGTTTTGATCGTTTTATTGAGATTTTTGTAATATCCGTACCTACAGAATCACAAAGACAAAACAAGCAATATACAAGCATTTTATGCACAATTTCATCTTTTTAGGGTCATTTTAGATATAAAACGGATATGTCATTTTTGATATAAAACGGATATGTGATTTCTCACATATCACATAACCTGGTTATGCCCCTCTTAGCATAACCATTTGAATGGTTGTTTTCATCATCCTCGTGCGCAACCTCAATATACTCCTCTAATTGATATCCTATATCATCAATTTCATTTTCATTTTCATTATCATAATTAACCAAATTGGCCTGATTATCAATGACTTCAGTTTCCATGATTCTTCTGCCGCAATGTGTAAAAGTGGTAATTAATGGTGTAAAAAGAGATGTTATTGTTCTGTTTTGGTTGCAGTCTTTTTTTTTTAGAGATGAAAAAGTGTTTTTGTTGAAATTAGGAAAATAAACCGTCCATATTCATATGTGATTTTAAAATTTTTGGCTGCAATTTGGCTCTAAATTTTAAATTTTTAAAAAGGTAAAAATTTTGAATTATTGATAAATTTGCCATTGATTATTATATTATGCGCGCTCTATTAAAGATGTCATATTTTATCATTAAAATGTTATGTGTGCATATGTTTATTTAACATTTAAATTTATTTTAAAAAATAAATTTTTATGAAATTAAACATATTAATAACAGTGGTTATCTTAAATGTTATATTATCCATATAGTCATAATACATATTGATTCTACCAAAAACATCTATCTAATACAAATTTAAAAAATTTTAATTATAATTTAGAATAATTCTTGTAATACGATTACCAACATACCGACCCAAACGACCCCTGTGAACACCCCTTATATGACCCATATGATATCAAATACCTATTAATGAATGTGATAGTGATATTCCTAATCACTATGACCCATTGAACCCATATGAATTAGCCTTAAATCACCGGTCATGCATGGGTTCATTAACATTATAAGCCCACTTCAACCAATGCACATGTCCCCATATGTGTATTACCAATTGTCACCAGTCATGGATGTGTCGTAACATGACACTCTAAGCAACTACAACCAGTGTATATGAACCCATAATGATGTTAATTCCCATTAAGAATGTAGAACGGTTATATCTAATGCACTTGACCTATGTAACCATATGAATTAGCCATAATCACCGGTTTGCATGGGTTCATTACATATAAGCCACTACAACCAATGGCACATTAACCCATTGATCCATGTTAATTACAATTGAAAACCCATATCATCAACCTCACCACACACCCCTTAATCACCAGTAATGATGTTGTTCGAAACATGACACTTAAGCAACTACAAACCCCATGCATATGACCCATATGATGTCAAATACCCATTAATGAATGTGGACCAGCGATTCCTTAATGCACATGACCCTTGATCGACGTCCTATATGAATTAGCCATAATAACGGTCGTGCATTTTGGGTTCCATTACAATATAAGCCACTCTCAACCCATTGACACATGACCATCAACCAATGGTTAATTACATATTGTCACTGTCATGGATGTGTCGTAACATGACACTCTAAGCGCAACTACAACCCAATGCATATGACCCATATGATGTCAAATACCCATTAATGAATGTGACTAGTGATATCCTAATGCACATGACCCATGATCGACCCATATGAATAATTAGCATAATCTCGGTTGGTGCATGGGTTCCATTACAATATAAGCCACTAAAACCCAATGCACATGACCTTTGAACCCAGGTTAATTCCAATTGTCACCAGTCATGGATCGTGGGTATGTCGTACATGACATCTAAGCGCAACTTACAACCTTAATACATATGACCCATATGATGTCAAATACCCATTAATGAATGTGACTAGTGATATCAATATTGCCACTTGACCCATTGACCCAATATGAATTAGCCATAATAATGGTCATGCATTGGGTTTCATTACAATATAGGCATATAACCCATATGCACATGACCCATGGTTAAGTAACCCCATTGTCACCAGTCATCGGAGTGTGTACATGAACAATCTAAGAACTACAACCAATTGTATATGACCCATATGATGTCAAATACTGAATGTGACAATGATATCTATTTGCACATGACCCATGATCGACGACCCATATGAATTAGCCATAATCTAGGTCATGCATGGGTTCTATTATAATATAAGCCACTACAACCATGTTGATTAACCATTGTCACTAGTCATGGATGTGTCGTAACAGGGAGGTCGACTGATACTCACCGATTAATCCTGCTTAGAACGATTACAAGCTACAGGCAGGTCGATCGCCTGACTATCGATTCGCGATTTTTTTAACCTTTGCTACTATTACGTTAAATTTTGTGGGTGAAACAAAATTAAAACCTTTTATTCATAACTATTATCGTGGCTAAAAGTATTTTCCTGATTAATCCCGCCTAGAATGATTACAAAAGATACCGGGAGGTCGACCGCCCGTCTATCGATTCACGATTTTTGCAACCTTTTCTATATTATCGTGGCTAAAGGTATTTTCCCTCTGATATTTTCGTGAAATATTTCGTAAAATTCATATTAATGTATTCCTCCAAAATTTTCATGAATCATATTCCCCCAGAAACAACTCCTCCTGTCACCCGCCACAACTCCTCTATCTCACCACATATCAATCATGTCACCGCCACAGCTCTTCATCACGTCCACTCTCTCGTCGTTCGTTGTCACTCTCCCGTCATATATAGACCCACACTCCCTATCACCACTAGTAAGTAATTATGTCCTTTCGTACACATCGTTCTAAAAAAACTGTGTTTATGATTCTGTAATTGAAAATGTCTTGATTATGCTGTAATTAAACATTTGTTTTGAGATTTCTTCTTGTAAATTATGTCATATTTCTTGGTAAAATTAGCTAGTTAATTGGTTAAAATATATAAGTAGCCCTGTTAAGCCTATTACCACATGAACATGGAACCAGAATTGGGACTAAATGAATTAGGGTTCCTAGATGGGTGATATTTACAAGGGAGTGGGTGGTGAAATAAAAGCATATAAATTGGCTGCCCTTCAACCAACTATCTTAATTGAAAAAATAATGTCAAAGTTACCAGAATCTGTTCTTATATTGTGAGTTTATATTGGTTTTTGTTCACCAGACCTTTAAACTAACGATGGGGTGACCTGCAGGGACACATTTATAAACATGGACAAGTCTTGGATGGAAACTAATAGGATCAGCAAATCTTATGTTGATGGAGTAGCAGCGTTTACTGATTATGCAGTACACAACTTGCAGAAGACGGGGAACATCGACCCACGAGTTAATAAAAAACATATTTACATTCATGTTAGTTGTACAAATGTTTAAAACCAACATAGAGCATAAGTGGAGGAAAGTGCTGTACCATTTATTACAGTACATGGATTGATATAAAGCTACACAAAGTGGACTAAAAACATGGAGAGAGGATGAGCATCAATAAGTGCCCAAAACTTGTTAATGCTACAACAGAGTTTGTTGACGACACGGATTTTGCTTCAGATATTCCAACAGATGGCCCAGCAACAGTAGAAATGGTTAATGCTACAAAAGATAAATTTGATATGCATTGGACCTTGTCAAGTTTCAAGAACTATTATTAGACGCAGAGAAGCCTCTTTACGAAGGATGTCCTGACTTCACAAAGTTGTCCGCAATAGTTAAACTACTCAACTTGAAGGGTAAATACGAAGCTTCTGATAAGTTCTTCACTGAATTACTAGGCTTGATAAAAAAGATGCTACCTGCTGGTAACAAAATGGTGGAAAAAACTAATCAAGCTAAAAAAGTTATGAGATTTATGGGATCATGATACAAAAAGATACATGTATGTATCAACAACTGCCTTCTTTACTGGAAGAATGATAAGGATCTGACTGCGTGTCAAACTTGTGGGACATCAAGATAGAAGGTGGATAATAAGACAAATAAAGTGTATGAAAACATTCCAGCAAAAATTGTGGATGGTTACTTTCTAATCATTACCAAGACTGCAACGACTATTTAAGATAGAAAGTATTAGAAGATATTTTATAGATGGCACGGACACGGAGGTTAACGTGGTGTGTTATGTCACCCGCAGATCACAGGGAACTGGGCGTACCATAGATGAGAAATTCCCTGAAATCGCTGAAGATACAAGAAATCTACGGCTAGGAATATCGGCTGATGGGGTTGACGTCAACACGGGAAACAGGCATCACAGTGTATGGCCAGTTTTAACTGTCATATACAACCTTCCTCCATGGTTGTGTATGAAAAGAAAGTTTATCAACCTTTCGGTATTAATATCGGTGATACCGTGGAAATGATATCGATGTTTTTTTAGAACCGTTGGTTGATGATCTACATACCTTATTCGAGACAGGGGTTGATACGTATGATGCTTCCACAAAAGATAACTTTAATCTACGTTGCCGTTGTGTTATGGGCAATAAATGATTACCCTGCACTTGGTACAATTATGTGGTCTGCCCGTACAGTGATCAAAGGTTGTTGTAGTATGTGGGGAATATACAAAACTATGTTAGACTTCTGACCTCATCCAAGCAAAGTTAGTTTGGTCACAGACGATGTCTACCATATAACCATCCGTTTCATAATAGCAAAAGAGACTTTTAATGGACAACAATAATTTCTCCAGCTCCAAATCCAATGATCCGGGAAGAAATATACACGATGGGTAAAAAACATATGACATATAGTGGGGTAAAAGGAAAACGAAACAAACAATAAATGCTCAGAAAAAACCAAGAAGATACGAGGAGGCGGCGGTGGTAAGATTCAAAATGCCAGAAAAGGAAACAAACAGAAGAAGAGGGGTAGTTCAAGGCCAAGTAAAACGGACCAAAATGGTGTGTATTCGGAGAAATTCACAATTGGTATCGAAAATTAAGTATTTGAGGCATAATCTGTTCCACATTGTAATTAATTGTTTTATGCATGTAGAAAAAGAATGTTGCTGTGAGTTAGTCGGAACTTGCTACATGTTCGGGAAAGACAGAAAGATGGATTGAATGCTCGATTGGATCTGGCTGTGTTGGGGGGTAAAACCGAGTTGTTTTTCTATGCAAGATGAAGACAAAACCCAAACACTAGCCTCCTGCAAAGTTACACATTAACGAATATGATGGAAAAGACAATCTTTTATGAAAAGTTACACAAACATCAAGGTACTAGAAGGGGATATTGTTAAATTTCTCTAGTTGGTCTAACCTAAAGGATAGGAAGCTTATTGGCCTTAAATCGCATGACTATCACATGCTAATGCAAGAGTTTTTTCCCATTGCAATGCGTTGAATCATGCACCCACCCATACGATATGCTATTATCAGGTTTTGTTTTTTCTTTAAATCGATATGTTGCAAAGAAATCATATTGTAAAAACTAGATAAGATGCAAGCAGAACTGGTAGTGACATTGTGCCTACTCGAGAAGTTCTTTCCTCCGTCATTTTTTGATATTATGATACATTTGATTGTGCACCTAACTAGGGAGGTAAAATTATGTGGTCTCATATGCTTTCGGTGGATGTATCCCTTCGAAACGATGTTGAGGTTATTAAGGACACGTCGTTGAGAACAGAAAAATAAACCAGAGGGATGCATTGCTGAGGAGACTATTGCGGAAGAAACAATAGAGTTTTTTTAGCGAATATCATAAATCCATGGAAACTATATGTATTTCACCTGATAAACATGAAACTTATGAAAATGAGGAAGGAAAACCATTGTCGGCCAAAAAATCAAGTGAAGTTTCTGCGAAACTATTTCAGAAAGCACATTTGTATGTAATATAGAATACAGATGAAATTGTATCATATATCGAGTAAGTATTACTAACACATGTCTATTTTGTTACTTAAAATGTTCTATCAAATATAATAATCAAAGACATTGTTTTAGGTGACACAAGCAAGTTTTGAAAACAGAAAACCCGGGTAAACGAATAGCATTTCTGGAGAATAAGCAAAGTAAATCTTTTGCTAAGTGGTTACGCAAAGAGGTAATTAATCGTATATTATTTATAATTGTTTGTTTGTTGTTCCTTAAATTTGAAGCTAATATATACGTGTAATGAAATTCAGGTGGAAAGAGAGTTAGCGATCGACAGAGAAAGTGTATAAGAAACTGTAAGGTGGATATCATATGGACCACGCGCCACCGTAGTGAATACGATTGCATAAACATCCATGGGTTATTATACTTTCGTACGAATGTCATGATGGCAAGTTTAGCTGATACAGTGGGGTTGTGTTGAGGCAATCGATCTGCACATATCTAAAGAAGTTACAACCACAAGACAAGCATACTATTATGGTGTTTTACAAGAGATATGGGTACTAGATTACCGTTTCAGGCAAATTCCTCTTTTCAAATGTGATTGGGTTAATCACAAATCTGGTGGTGTGAAACGCGATAAACTTTGGTATACATTAGTCGACCTGAATAATTTAGGCCATAAGGTTGATCCGTTCGTATTAGCCTCATAAGCACTACAAGTGTTTTATTTGTGTATAGGACCGGTAGATTTAATAAATTGTCTATTGTCTTTAAAATACATTTACCCATGAAATTACAAAGATAGTATGACGATAGTCGATGAGGAATTTAAGTACCGTCATTCACCATCGCAAATGATAACGTATTGCTCTTGTAGTTCGACGTGACTTGGCTAATAAAATCACGTGGATGACTAATATAAAAGGACTGTGGATAGAGGTGTTGTGTACGTACATCACAAAGTGAAACCATGTTCTCATGCTCAAGTTTTTCTATGCAAATACTCTTGTGAATGATTTCATTTTATCTATTAATTTTTTACATCCTGTTTGGTTTATATGTGTGTACTGCTAAACTCATTTAGTACTGCCAGGCAATAGTTTAGTGGCTGCCAGCAATGTCAGTGTAATGGTTGTTTAGTTGATTAATATGTTCAGGTTTGTGTCTGTGGATAAGTATGAAGGATGTATGAGAGTTTTGCTAAGATAATCCTAATTAATGAAGTTATGATGTTTATTAAAAGTTTCATGTGCTGTTTTAGTCTTAATATAAGTATTGTATGAAGGTTTTGCTGGATTATCAGAATGACGTTCTGATGTTTAGAAATGGGTTAAAACTGTTCATATACTAGGTTAAAATAATTACTGCTATAGTAAGTTAAAATGACTAAGCTAAGGAATTGAACTGTACATTAAGTATGATAACACACATTAATTCATTCAAGCCACCAATCCGCCTAACTATCCCTCTTACCCCTCTATAAACTCTTCCATCTATTTATAACAACATCTAATTCATTTTACCCACCAAATTTCATTCATTCAAGCTACAGTAATCTCCTAACATTTTCATAAACCTTATTTCAAACATGGCAATCAGAATGGTAACTTATATTATCTTCTTTTTTTTTCCTTATCTTCCTTTTTGTTATTTTTTAGCTTATCTGGCTAATGTGTGTCCAATTATTATGTTTTTTTTCAAGATTAAGCTGCTATATGTGTTGTTGTGTGTTGCTTATTGCTTTCATGTTTCTTAGAATGATAACCTTTTTCGAATCCCTTTATATTCTTAAACACATATATAGCAGTTTATGGGTATTTGGATTAAAAAATTGGACCCATATGCATTAGCCATATTATGAAGGAGTGTTTAGGAATTCATTGTGAAAACCAAATAACTAATTTTTGTTCTCCTGCTAAGGATATTTAGGATAGGTAGCAACCCATTCCTCAGGCCTTCACCCACACACCATTTTGGCTGAGTTAAAAGTTAGTAAGAGCTTTAATTGAAAGACATTCTTAAGTATGCATTTGCTCAGACTTTGTTTTACTTGCAGAAAACATGTTGTGTGTGTTTGTGAATTTAGATAGTAGCTCTAGACGACAAAAATCAAAACTCATATACGACTTCTCAATATTAGCACTTCCGAGGAGATAGATTATGACTCTTCAGAACCACCTAAGAGTTTGCTCAAATGGTACCACTATTTGTCAGATGAGTACAAGGACAATGGCAGGTTTTGGGGTTCAAAATCAGGATGCTTCTAAGAAAGTGATTGTAAAAAAAACCTTCTTGGAAAGACATTTAAAAGGGCTAATAGCATGTTTGTTGGTAAAGCACAAGATCTGAAGCATCTTCTAAGGCTAAAGTAGAAGCACGTGGGTCTAAGGCTAAGCGACAAGCATCAACTAAAACACGCTTTGTCAAAAGCCTGTACGAATAAAAAATGATTGTACTTGGCTTGCAAATGCTAAAACCAGGGATGCTATTAAAGGCAAGACCTTTGGAGTGAAGATACAATGACTTTTGCTAAAGAGAAGATAGGGAAGAGGAAGCTTAGAAGTGGATAGTGATGTTAATCTACTTTATGATGTTATGTTTTTTGGTCCTTATGTAATGGTAGTAGATGTTAATCTACTATAAAACAATAGCTTTGTAAACTGAATTTATTATGTTTAGAATGGTTGTATTTGGCTAATGAAAGTAATATGTTTTCTTCTATATTGTGTTATCTGGCTTTTTTGTGATTGGACAAATTGTTTTGGTTAGGATATTATCTGCTTAATTATACTTAATTTTCTTTTGCAGAAATAATTGACATTAGCTCAGACAGCTCAGATGACAGGAGATGGGCAGCAAAAAAAGCAAGTGCTCCAGTATTTTATAGGCCATCAACACAAGGATTGCTAGATGCTTATGGATATAACACAATTGAGGAATATCTATCATGGAACTACTTTCCAAGCACAGACAATGAAAGCACAGACATGGAAACCATAGACAAGAGAAACACAGACAAGGATTGCATTGTTGACTCTAACTCTGCATGTGTCTACAAGGGAAAATATGTATAGTTTGCAAGAAAAACAAACAACAGTGTATAGCCATGTACAAGTCATCAGGATCATGTGCTGGGACTACCAAATGTTACTACATGGGATGAAATTGAAAAGAAAATGGGAGCCAGGAAGTCAAAAACTTGTGCAGATAAGGCAAAGGGGAAAAGAAAGGTGTCATGTGGAAGCTGATCATGTTATAACATGTTTTAGATGTTAGCTTTTGTTTGTGTTTTGTTTAGCAATCAAACTTTATGGTGACTTATGTAATGGTGAAAATCATGTACTTTTTAAAACCTTATGAAATTTGATGTATTGGTCTGTTTGGTTTGTGATGTTATTGTCTGGTTTGTGTGTTATTGCAGCTTGCACATTGCATAAGCAGAGGGAGAAAAAGCCACGGTTTAATAAGCAGTTTCTATAAGCACTCTTTAAGCTACTAGCAAAAAACAATGAAGCTTAAACTTCTATATTAAACAGGAATGCATAACATTAACGAATAGGTTACTCTGGCAAGATGGTAAACCGCTTGACTTCCGTAAGGGAGGTCGCCGGTTCGATTCTTGCTGGAGTGTAACATCCTTTTTTATAAGAATTTTTTAAGCTACTAGCCAAAAACAATAAAGCTTAAACTTCTATATTAAAATGGAAATGCATTACATTAATGAATAGGTTGCTCTGGCAAGATGGTAACCTGCTTGACTTCTATAAGGGAGGTCGCGGGTTCGATTCTTGCTGGGGTGTAACATCCTTTTTTTATTTTCTTGTTATGAATATATTGGTTTTTTTGGGTATTTAGTCACATACAACTAAGCATAAAGTGACCAAAAGTGTTAATAAGTGTGACCATATGGTGTTTAAATTGAAGAAATGTATATTTTGTGTGACTATTGATCATCCAATGGCCACATGAATTTGAAGTTTGTGTGACCTTTTATAATATTTAGCCACACAAAGCATGTTTGTTTTGGGTATTTAGTCACATACAACTAAGCATAAAGTGACCAAAAAAAATAACCCTCACCTTAATGGGCATGAAAATAAACCCTAAATTATCCATCTACCGGTACCAAATAGACCAAAAGCCCAATCAAAAGCCCATTTAACAAGTCCATTTCATTTCCATAAAAAACCACAAGGACTAGTCTTGCATATTTCCAAAACCTTTTTATAACTAGAAAGGGAGAAAAGAAAGAGAGGGGCTAGAAGTGACAATTGGCCAAAGATCCAACTGAATTAACTCGTTCAGTTATAAACTTGGCGCCAAGACCCATTTACTGTTCATCTTCGTCTTCACGATTTACCATGGTCAAATTAAAGGGCAAGTTAAAATTGAAGGGTACGGAGGTCTATTCAAAGGCTCCTAAGCAAGATGAAAGGGTTATATCAGTCATCTCCAAGCTCTTAGTAGCTCACTCTCAAGCACATAGCCACGTCAGAGCAAGAAAAGCACAAGGGAGAAGTGGGATTTACTCTTGGATCACTCACATAAGTAGCACAAGCTGTCACAATCAAAGAATGACAGCTTGGCAATCCTCTAGTATCCACAAATGATCCAACGGCTCAAGATCATGATCTAATGATTGATTGATTGGACGGTAATGATTAGAAGAGGCTTGGACAACAAGGCATGGCCTAGAATGTTCCTCTCAAGGCTATAAATAGAGCCTCACTCTTCACACACACACGATGTAGCCTTAGAATTTAATTTTAGCTTAATTTTCAATTTCTAGCTTAATTTTGTTTTAAATCTTGTAATTTTCCTTTTAAGTATTGTAATCAATCTTTTTATTAATGAAATTCAGTTGTTTTTAATCTCTCAAAAGCTCTTTAATTCATAAGCTCTCATTTGTTCTTATTTGATCATTAAGCTAAAAGCGTTAATAGCCCTCATAAGCTCAAAATCAGCTCTAATAAGTCTATAAGCTTATTATGGAGCTCAACTCATCTTAATCATACTTTAAACCTATAAAATTAGCTTAAAATTTCTATTTACTTTGGATTTAAGCTTAAAGGAAGGGGATCTAGTAATGGATGAGATCCCATGGACTTATACCCTAGCTTATTAATAAGCTAGGGAGCTTGTAGCTGCCTTAATTGGTTCCTCTTGTTTAGCTAGAGGCCAATGTAAGTTTCACTTTTAATTCCTTTTTATTTCAGCTTAATTAAATAGGTAATTTGCTTAAAAACTTAGATCTGCTTATTTGCTTATATTGAATGCTTATTAGTGCTTATTTGAATTTCATTTAGCTTATTAGTTAATCTGTTTTTAGCTTAAGAGATATAGATCATTAGTTTAATATTTAGATTGTCATAAAACCATAAAAACACAAAACAATTTAGTATAATCTTAGATCTTAAATTTTAGCTAAATTCAGTTGTTAGTTTATGCTTAATAAGTTAGTTATAAGCTAGTTTTTATCTGGTAGTTAGTACTTATTAGTTAGATTTGCAATTTAAGCTTAAAATCATTGCTGTCAAAATGGTAAAGGGGTGTTTGGCATAAGCAAGTTTGACAGATAAAAGTCAAATATTTTTGGGCAAAACACTTTGGTCAGCTGAGTTTTAATAAGAAATCAAGTTTTAAAAAGGTTTGAATTCTTAGAATTTAGTCTAAATGAATTTGTGGCTTATTATGCATGTTCCTGGACCAGGGGAGCTTTTAGCTTAGGTTTTAATTGCTTCATTTTGATCCAAGCTCTTTGAGCTTTTGATTGTGCTTGAATTAAGTTTAAACACTCTACTTGAGTGTGTTTAGTGCAGTATAATCCTTTAGGTACCTGCATTATTTGTTTTGCACTTGTGCAAAGTGCAACAGTACTAACAAACAGTTAGTATTGCTGTCACTTTTAGCTTAATTTTTAGCTAGGTACTCATAGATCTTAAGCTTTAAAACTAAGTAGGATATTGAGTAGTCTTAGCTTAATATAGAATAGGGCTTAATTTCCATTTCCAGCTTATTTTGCTAGTCTTAATTTAGCTAATTAAAGTCACTTAATCAGTCAAAAAAGCCAAAAACAGTAGGTAATTAAATAGTTTTCTAATTTGTGAATTCTAGCTTAAAATTATTGATTTTATAGTTTAAATAGATAGATTAATAAGTTAGTTTTTATAAGTTTTAAAAGCTCATAATTAGTTTAGCTTGTTAGTAATTTAAGCTTAACTGTATTTTGTGCATTTTTACTGTATTGTTGAGTTTGCTTCTTTTATCATCCTTTTTGTTGCTTAAAGATTTTCAGGCTCATTGCTCATTTTCATTAATAAGCTCATGCACATATAGGGCTTTCCAAATCTCCTTTTGTTTATCATTTTGAGCTTATTTTGATTTTTAGAGTGGGGTTTTTTATGTTTAAAAAACCATTGGGATAACCACCCTACTTTTCTGATACAGCAGCTTTGGATAGTGTTTTGAACTTATTAGTTTGGTTCAGCTTATGTCCCCTTTATTAAAATTGTTTAATTTTGTGTCCTCTTTAAGTTCTAGTATTTAGTTTTTTATAAAAGTCAAAAATAAAAAAAAGAGCAAAAAGGGGTTTGCCTGACCTCACACTTATAGACCCAACATGTTAACCAGTTTGCTACATTAGCTCATCCATCATTGTTTCCTTCCATTAAATATTTATACACGTTTTCATTTTCCTTTTCATTTATAAGCCGAAGCTTTATAAGCTCTTTTCTCAGCTTATTTACTAAGCTGAGTTCTGTCTTTTATTTTTCTATTAATCTTTGTTACATTTTAGATTTTTCCTGAATTTTTCGTAATTTTTCATCAATTATTTTATTTTTAATAGATTTTCGAAAGAAAAAATCTTAAAAATACATAAAAATAGAAAAAAGTTTTAGAAAAATACAAAAAAATAGTTTTTAATTTTATAAAAAAATGCTTTAGGTTTACATTCAATAAGATCATTTTCATAACTTTTAGATTTTAATTTTCATTTTTAAGCTTTTATTTTTAATTTTAAAAATAGGATTTTAAATTCAAAAAAAATATTAAAAAATAGGTTTTATGAGTTTTTATGTTATTTTTGACTTTTTTTCTAAGTTTTTAAAAAATCATTTTTACAAATTTTTTAGTACTTAATTTGCTATTTTTTAGTATTTATTAGATTAAGAATATATTTAAATTCATAATAAATTCAAAAATAATCAAAAAAATGTTTTTCTTTTTCCTAAAATTTTCTTTTGTCCTATCTTAGGTTTAGAAATTTAGTTAACATTTTTAGGAGCTAAATTTAGTTTACTTGCTTATTTGTCGCGTTTTATTTGTTTTCCGTATTTGTTTAATTGTTTAAATTGCCTTTAATTTTCAAATTTTAATTGTGCTTCTTTATTTAGTAGTCATAGATATCAAAATCATCTATTTTCTCATTCAAATCATAATCCAAGCTTAAACGAGGTTTCAATTTCAATAGTCGATTGGGGAAAGAACCCGGTAGTGTCGATATATTTATCCGGTTAAATATACGTATTATATATTATATTATATATATTTTTGAGAGTGAATTTTCCTTAGGGAATTTTCTTAATTGCTCTTTGAAGTATTTTATTATATATATATATATATATATATATTGGGTATATAAAACTACTATCAGTTTTTGGCGCCGTTGCCGGGGACTAGTGTTTAAGATTCCTTCGTTTTTAGTTTATTTGGTTTGAAGATCCTTTCACCCTCGAAAGTTTCATTCTTGTTTTATAATTCAAAAATCCAAAAAAAATCATTTAAATAATAAAAAAAGTAAAAAAAAAAATATTTTCCTTTTCTTTTTAGTATAAGTAAAAGATAAAAAATAGAAAAATCAAAAATATAAAAAATCTTCCTTTTTAATTAAGAAATAAAAGTCACCAATTGGTAAAAATACCAAAATATAATACTCTCAACGGAGGTATTATCATTTCAATTTCCGGTGAACTTGTTGGTTCCCAAATCGAACTAAAGATTTAACACTTGCCATTTGTGTCTCTACGAAGTACGGCTCACCTTGAAAAGCAATTTTCAAGAGCTACCATGAAGTAGTTGATTATTTGGTTTAAGTCTCTTCCGTGGTAAACAGTTTAAACATTCTTTGTTAATTAAAAAAAAACATTAGTGTAAAGTTTGCTTGTGATTTTTCAGTTTTTCTTTTTATTTGGCGGGGGGCCAAATACACTCGTTCGCAATCTCGAAGACGTCGACAACAACAAACTCTTCCGGTTGTTGTTGAAAATTTTGATTTAGAAGAACCAATTGTCGATCAAAACATTGTTGCAATGGCCGACAATCGAACGATGGCCCAAATGTTACAAGCACCCATCGAGGGGTATGAAGATGCTATTGTTGTTACCCACAATTAATGCTAACATTTCGAGCTTAAACAACCTTTAATCAATTTATGGCAAAGTAATAAGTTCACGGGTAGGACAAGGGGGGGGGTGGGGGGGGGGGGGGGGGGGGGGACCCTCACATTCACCTTCGATTCTTCAACAAGGTCACTTCACGTTTAGGGACATCCCATTTCCGAACACTATCGACCTCAAGCTTTGGCTTTTTCATTTTTCTCTAGACAGTGAAGCCCGAGATTGGTTTAGACAAGGAAACCTCTAGATCAATTCCTCATTATGGTACGACCTTGTTGCAAAATTCTTAACATATTTTTCCCCTTCAAAAAACCATTACTATCGGAATGTGATCATTACTTTTTTCCAAAAAAAAACAAAATGAAACCTTCAAATGAAGATGGGACGTTTTAAAGGACTCCTCTTTCATCAATGTCCTCACCATGGCTTTCGAACTACACCAACTCGATCTTTTTACAATCTTAAGTTCCAACGATTCAAGATGCTTTAGATTCCCGCCCCCGAGTTGGTGGCAATTTGTTGTGACAAGTGCCTCAGAAGGATTAAACGATATGAAAGCAGAAGTCAAAAGTTCATTACTCAAGAAGTCGTGCTAATGATGCAAGAGGATTGAGTACGGAATGCTCCTTTTTACATTTTTAACTTTCTAATATTTCTTTCGATATTCAACAATAGACGCTTCTCTCGGATAAGATGACTAATAAGATGAAACCAAATGATGAATGAAAAGAAAGCTTTAGTTGTTACTATTCCCGCACCATCAAAGCGGTTGAGGAAGTATGTGTTACGGTGATGGATCGAATCAACTATTTTGACAATTGTCCAGTTAACTAGTGTTGGAGAAAACGATTTTTCCCGTTTTTCATACAACATCCAACAATTTCAACAAACCGCAGCCGTTGGAATTTTTTCCAAAGATAACCAACTCTAATTTAGCTCAAGTCAATGAAACCACCGGGTTTCAATCAACAGAATGTTCAAAACAAACAAAACCTGTTACCAAGGATCCAATTCTAATTTCAATCAAAAATCGTGGAAGACCACTTTACTCATAAAACCGTCAAACAATCAAGGAGCCTCAATTTATCAAGCCCCGCCATACCAACCACCAAAAATCAAACCTTTGGTTAATCAGCTTAACCTCCCGTTTCACAAATTCATAGGAGTGTCTAAAAAGGATTTTGTAAAGTTATGCTAAGCTAATGATGCGAATATGTAAACTTACAAATGAAGTTTTAGATAATTTTTAAAGAAACCAAAATGATTTTCAAAGATTTACTCAAGATTCTCAAAAGAAGCAAGATGATTTTCAGAAGATGATGCTCAATTTCATGCAAAGCTATCACACCAACCAAGCTTCAAGTTCAAGTTCGTTACCAAGCAATACCATTCCAAACCCTAGGAACGAAGCCAAGGCAATTACCACACGAAGTGGTGTCTCATATGACGGACCTCCAATTCCACCGCTGTGGTGGTGGAAAGGGAAGTGGTGGTAAAGGAACCAAGGTGACAAAGTACGGAGCCTACCTAGCACGAAGGACATCCAACCTCAAGTTGTCCAAGACTTAGGAAAAGACAAAGAACCAATCAAAGAGCCTTCTTTAGCTCAAAAGACCAAGACTAGTTTGCCTTACCCTTCAAGACTTGCAAAAGAGAAAATTCGTGAAAAGGATGATATCCTAGCTTCAAAGTTTATGGAAATTTTCCGTAATCTTCACTTTGAGCCGATGTTCTCGCTGGAATGCTTCATTCAATATGCAAAGTTTGCTCAATGTTCAAAAAGATGTTAATAACAAAGACAAGTTAATCGAGTTAACCCAAGATACTTTTGATGAGGAATTGTAGTGCGGGTTGTCCTTAAAAAGCTTCTATGAAACAGCTAGGTGACCCCGGTCGATTTCTTATTCCATGTGTTTTTCGGGTGTTTGATTTAATTGCTTAGCCCTAGCCAATTTAGGTGCTAGCATAAATCTCATGCCTCTTTCCATTTGGAAAAAGCTTGGACTCCCGGGCCTAAATGATACTAAAATGGTGTTAGAATTAGCCGACCGAACGATTTCCAAACCAACCGGTGTAGCCGAAAATGTTTTTGTCAAAGTAGGGAAGTTTTACTTTCCCGCCGACTTTGTTGTTCTTGATTTTATAGCCGATCCTCGGTAGTGATAAATCGGGAGGACCTTTTCTTTAGGATTAGCTCATGCTTTAATCTCGTCGTATATGAAGGAGAGATAATTATTAGGAATGATGATCAGACTTTATCCTTAAATGTGGTATATGTACACCTTTTATTTCGTTATACAAACAATTTCGAATCTTTGAAGAAAGTCGATCTTATTGATGTCACGTGTGAAGAATACTCACAGAGTCTTAGATTTTTTTTTTTTTTTCCGTACTCAGTTGCATATGGCAATCCTTCTCCCGGATACGATCCGATTGTTTCAAATTCTTCTCCGACACTCACTCCGTTCGAGGAAAGTGATTTTCTACTTTTTGAAGAAGCCGATGCTTTTATAGCAATTGATGACGAGCAAACTTCACCAGAAATTAATGCTATGTACTATGATCCCGAGGGTGACATTCTCATTCTCGAAGCACTTCTCAATAGTGATCCATTACCTCCTCAACCAAACCAAGGAGATTATTTACCAGAAATTCAAAGAGACCTTAAAATAGTTGAACCAAAGAAGTCTTCAATCGAATATGCTGTTTCTTATGAACCAAAGAATGAAACCTCCCGTAGTTGAATTAAGGATTTACTCCTCATCTCGATATGCATTTTAGCAAATAACAACAAGTTGCCTGTTTTAATTGACCAAAGATTTGAGAGCATGATGAAAAGGACCGATAATAAAGGTTCTTAAATCCCGAAAGCAAGCAATTGCTTGGAAGCTCTCTGACATTAAGGGTATAAACCCAGAATTTTGTTCTCATAAAATTCTAATGGAAGATGACTATGAACCAGCGGTCCAACATCAGAGAAGGGTTAATCCAAAAATTCATGATGTCATTAAAAAAGAGGTTGAAAAACTTCTCGACGCTGGATTGATCTACCCAATCTCAGATAGTCCTTGGGTGAGCCCAGGTACATGTATACCAAAGAAAAGATGAATGACCGTAAGTAAACCAATGATGATAACGGAATTAGTTACGACATAGACTTGTAACTAGGTGGAGAGTATGATTGATTATCATAAGATTGAAACGAAGCTAACAAGAAAAAGACCATTTCCCCTTTACCATTTATGGATCAATGCATGAGAGACTCGCAGGTAAGGAAATGTGGACTATTTGTTTCTCGTCGGTTTCTCGAGTTATTCCGCTTCCAATTGATCCAAATGACCAAGATGAAGACCACATTAGTGCCCATACGGAAAACATTTGCTTATCGCCGCATGCCTTTTGGTTTATGATTATGCGCCAGGCACGTTTCAAAGGTGTATGATGGGCAATCTTATGATATGATTGAAAAAGACATGAAGTCTTCATGGATGATTTCTCGGTTTTTGGAAATTCTTTTTCTACGTGCCTCACCAATCTAGAAAAAATGCTTAAACGGTGTGAAGACACCAACTTAGCTCTAAATTGGGAAAAAAGCCATTTCATGGTGAAAGAAGGTATTCGTACTCGGACATAAGATCTCGAAGAAGATTGGAGTCGAATAAAGCTTAGATCAATGGATTTCTAAGCTTCCTCACCCAACGACCGTCAAAGGAATCAGAAGTTTTCTCGGGCATGCTGGTTTTTACCGAAGATTCATCAAAGACTTTTCAAAGATCTCTCGACCCATGACCCATCTCTTAGAGAAGAATACTCCTTTCATTTTCTCGGAAGATTACATTCTTGCCTTTCAAACATTGAAATAAAGAATTGTTTAACCGAGCTCCAATCTTCATTGCTCCGGGAATTGGGACCAACCTTTTGAAAAAATCATGTGTGATAGATAGTGATTATGCAATAGGTGCGGTTCTAGGGAAATGATTGAGAAGCATTTTAGACCAATTCATTATGCAAGTAAGACCATGACCGAAGCAGAATCAAACTACACAACAATGGAAAAAGAGATGCTTATAGTTGTTTACGCTTTTGAGAAGTTTCGATCATATCTAATCATGAACAAAAGCTTTGTTTCGACGGGACCATCCGCATTGAAATAACCCTCTTCAAACAAGAAAGACGCCAAAGCAAGATTGCTTAGATGGGCCTTACTTCTCCAAGAATTCGATTTTTCAGTAATTGATACCAAAGGAGCTGAAAACTTTGCCGCCGATCACCTTTCTCGTCTTGAAAACCCGTATGAGAATGTTTTTTATCCTAAAGAGATTAATGAAACATTTCCTCTTGAAACATTGAATACGATGACTTCTCATGATAATCAAAGTACCCCGTGGTTTGCTGATATAGCAAATTACCACGCGGGGAATTTTCTCATCAAAGGAATGTCCACTCAACAAAAGAGAAAGTTTTTCAAGGATATAAAGCATTACTTTCTGGGTTTTGATCCTACTCCTTTTCGTACATTGCGAATCAATTCATCGTTAGATGTCGGTATTTGGCCAAGAAGCTCTTGAAATCCTCAAAGCTTGTCATGAAGGACCCCATGGGGGGCCATCTGTGCTAATATCAGCCGCCTGGAAAAGTATTTGATGCCGGTTTCTTTTGGCCTACAATTTATAAGGATGCTTACGAATTGATCAAATCTTGTGATGCATGTCAAAGACAAGGCAAGATTTCACATCGAGATGAAATGCCTCAAAATGCTATCCAAGTTTGTGAAATTTTTGATGTTTGGGGTATCGATTTTATGGGACCTTTTCCGTCGTCTAGAGGAAACAAATATATTTTAGTAGCCGTCGATTATCTTTCCAAATGGGTTGAAGCCAAGGCGCTCCCCACCAACGATGCTAGAGTAGTTGTCAAGTTTTTAAAATCCCTTTTCTCCCGATTTGGTGCACCTAGAGCTATCATAAGCGATCGTGGGACCCATTTCTGTAATGACAAATTTGATAAAGTTATGTCTAAATATGGTGTCACACATCGTTACTTTCTATGCTTACACCTCAGACTAGTGGTCAAGTCGAGGTGACGAATCGTGGTCTCAAAAGAATCTTAGAGAGGACGGTAGGAGAAAACCGTGCCTCATGGTCAGACAAGTTAGATGATGCATTATGGGCTTTTAGGACCGCTTACAAGACTCCAATTGGATGCACTCCGTACAAGTTAGTCTATGGAAAAGCGTGTCACTTACCCGTTGAATTAGAACACAAGGCATATTGGGCTCTTAAGCATGCCAACTTCGATTTAAAGACTGCGGGTGATCATAGAAAGCTCCAACTCAATGAACTTAACGAGCTTCGTGATCAAGCTTATGAGAATTCGCTAATCTACAAGGAGAAGACAAAGAAACTTCACGATTCAAAGATCAAGAATCGAATCTTCAATGTTGGTGATCAAGTTTTACTTTTCAACTCCCGATTAAAGATTTTCTCCGGAAAGCTCAAGTCCCGATGGTCTGGTCCTTTCACTATACGAAGTCTTTCCTCTATGGCAAGCAAAATTGTACTATCAGATAGTTCTAATTTCAAAGTCAACTGCCACCGTCTTAAGCATTACTATGGAGGGGATACACCACCATTGGTTATCCCGGATCTCCAAACTTTCCCTAAGGATAACTAAATTCAGGGATCGAGTCAAGCTTGCGACTCGGTGACCAAAAACAAGCCGCTTTGTGGGAGTTCACCCCATGCTTATCCTTTCTATTTTCTTTCTATAATGTGTTGTGTTGTGATGAGGTTGTACTCTTTTCCGGATTTCTCGATGTTTGTTGTTGTTTGTTGTTGATTTTGTAGGATCGAACCAACAAATTCTTTAAAGCCTCTCGTGTCCGGTTGATTTGTCCCGTTTCACTCGAGCTTCTCATCCTTTGTGTGAATTTAGTTTGGGGAGATCCGATATCCTTTCATCATTTTCGATTCATGTTTATCTTTGCATAATTCATAAAAGGCTTAGATTTTCGTAGAGACACGACTTTAAACATTGAGGACAATGTTTCGTTTTAGTTTGGGGAAGGGAATCTATCGATTTGATATTACCTGCTTATTGTTTTTGTTTCACGTACCCGTTTTTCCCACAAAAAATAGCAATTTTTAAATTTTAAGATCTTATTTTGTAAAAATAAATGTGTTAAGACAAGAAATGTAGGTTTTCCGGTTGGTAAGATTTAGAAGTAATTTTTGACCCGATCAAACGTGTAGAGTTCTAGCTTTCTTCCTTAACAATTAATGATGATAGTTTGTGCTAGTCTCATGTAGACTTTAAACATGCTAGACTTGAAATCATTAGTAAATGAAAACTTGTGCTAATCTTAAGTAGATTTTAAATATGCCGAGTTGGATTTTATATAGGCTAAGTATTTGCGAATTTCTTTATTAGAGATTTTAAATTGCAAAGAATAAGAGATGATAGTGTTGATTACGAGTTAGGATGCTAAACAAAGTTTATTTGGAAAACTTAAAGGCTTATAAGAATAACTTGTGGTTTTTCTTCCGGAGTTGTTTAAAATGATAATTATACGTTGTCCTCTTTTGTTACAAAAAAAAATTTTTTTTTTACAAATTAGAGTTTTACTCTTTAAAAAGTCTTTCACATATTCAGAGAAAAAGCTTTATCGATGATGAAGTCAAACATCATCGGTAAATAAGAATTTTAGTTCAAGTTTATACTTTGGTTTTCTAAAACGAAATTTTTCTATTTGCAAAAATAATGTGTTAAACTAAGTTTAAGTGTAAAAAAAAATCTATAAAAATGTAGTTGGTGAATAAAAAGGATGCAAGTTATAAATCCTTAGTGTTAATAATTAATATACAAACTCCATCGTAATAAAGTACATGGGCATTTGTCGGTTCGCTCCCGATGTGACATCGAAAGAAAGGATGGAGGTTGTATATTTAGGGTTGGTATCATAATAAGTACACGAGCTCTTGTCGGAGGCGTGGCCGATGTGTCGTCGAAAGAAAAGTGATACCAATTCCTAGCCTAATAATGTAAATAGAAATAATAATGTTGCAAGTTAGAAAATAAATAGTAAAAGTTTCATTTTCTAAAACCAAGGTATTCTTTTGAACTAAGGTTTGCAAAAGTCTACAAGGCTTTTTCATCGGAAGTTCATGCGTTTCGATTAGTATTCTCCGGATGGGGTGTCAAAAAAGCTTAGCATTACCGATGTCGGTGTGGATTGCTAGGAAGAAAGTCATTCATGGGACAAGTGAAGACCATGATGTCTTAGCTAAGGAGGGTTTTTGTTTGCTTAGAGTGATCTTGCTATGTTGATTAAACATATTAGCTCAAAAGGCCATGTGTAATAGCCTGGTCGGATTTCATCTATCTAAAATATTGTGGATTTAATGATTTAAATTAATTTTGAACACACACACCTAAATATTATGATTTATGTAGGGAAAGAAATCCACAATTGTAATTATAAGTAGTGTTTAGATCTTAGCTCGTTAATCACGGTTGACTTATTTTTAAGCTTAGCATGGGAAAAGTGAAAAATCGGGGATGATGAAGTTATCTTATAGACACTTAATTGTGCTTTTTGTTCTATGGTCCTAAAAGTTACCAATGAGGTAATGAAAACAATACATTATGTCAACACAAATAAGTTGTAGTTAGGTAGTTAATTATCAAGAAAAATCATAAAAAGAGAAAAAAGATTTGAAAATGGGAATTCGGGTGTTTTATAACTTGTGATCTCTTAACTCTCTCAACAAAACTCTTTGCTACTTTTCAAAGGTTTAGTTTGGGAAAGTTTCGAGGTATTTGGTTATAAGGCATGTGATATTGCGTGAGGACACACAATCGTTTAGTTTGGGGAATTTTGATAAGTGTAAAATACACATATCCGTTTGTACTTAAAATAACCCAAATAAACCCAAAACAGTATAATAATAGCAAAAATGTGCTTGTATTTGTGTTTTGTGTGTGCAGGTACGGATATATCAAAAATCACAAGAAAACAGTCAAAAACAGGCAAGCACGGACACGAGAATCAGAAGAGTACAAAAAGAAGCCAAAGAATCAAAGCCGAAGCCAGAAAAGTCAAACCCGCAGTCAAATCCAGTCAACATGGTCAACAAAAAAAGTCAACCAATAAAAAGCAAAACCCAAAAAACATTCCATTTTCACCCTCCAAGTTTCATAAAAGTCCAAAAATAACCCCTCACCTTAATGGGCCTGAAAAACCCTAAATTATCATACCCGGATACCAAATAGCCCAAAAGCCCAATCAAAAGCCCATTTAACAAGTCCATTTCATTTCCATAAAAAACCACAAGGACTAGTCTTGCATATTTCCAAAACTTTTTTATAACTAGAAAAGGAGAAAAGAAAGAGAGGGGGCTACTTGAAGTGGAGCAATTTGGCCTAAGATCCAACTGAATTAACTCGTTCAGTTATAAACTTGGCGCCAAGACCCATTTACTGTTCATCTTCGTCTTCACGATTTACCATGGTCAAATTAAGGGGCAAGTTAAAATTGAAGGGTACGGAGGTCTATTCAAAGGCTCCTAAGCAAGATGGAAGGGTTATTTAAGTCATCTCCAAGCTCTTAGTAGCTCACTCTCAAGCACATAGCAGTCAGAGCAGAAAGCCAAGGGAGAAGTGGGATTTACTCTTGGATCACTCACATAAGTAGCATAAGCTGTCACAATCAAAGAATGACAGCTTGGCAATCCTCTAGTATCCACAAATGATCCAACGACTCAAGATCTATGATCTTAATGATGATTGATTTGGACGACTAATGATTTAGAAGAGGCTTGGACAGGCAAGGCATGGGCCTTCGAATGTCCTCTCAAAGCTATAAATAGAGCCTCACTTTCACACACCACACAGATTGTGCCTTTAGAATTTAATTTAGCTTCAATTTTCAATTTCTTGCTTAATTTTGTTTAAATCTTGTAATTTGCCTTTTAAGTTTTGTAATCATCTTTTTATTATTGAAATTCAGGTTGTTTTTAATCTTCAAAAAGCTCTTTAATTAATAAGCTCTCATTTGTCTTATTGATATTTAAGCTATAAAGCTCAATAAGCCCTCATAAGCTCAAAATCTAGCCTCTAATAGTCTATGAGCTTTTATGGAGCACAACTCACCTTAATCATACTTTAACCTTGTAAAATTAGCTTAAAATTTCTATTTACTTGGATTTATTGGATTAGCCTTATAAGGAAGGGGATCTTAGTAAATGGTTGAGATCCCTTGGACTATACCTAGTTATTATATAAGCTAGGGAGCTTGTAGCTGCCTTAATTGGTTCCTCTTGTTTAGCTAGAGGCCAAAGTAAGTTTTACTTTTAATTCCTTTTTATTTCAGCTTAATTAAATAGGTAATTTGCTTAAAAACTTAGATCTGCTTATTTGCTTATATTGAATGCTTATTAGTGCTTATTTGAATTTTATTTAGCTTATTAGACTTATTAGTTAACCTGTTTTTAGCTTAAGAGATATAGATCATTAGTTTAATATTTAGATTGTCATAAAACCTTAAAAATACAATAAAAAATTAGTATAATCTTAGATCTTAAATTTTAGCTAAATCCAGTTGTTAGTTTATGCTTAATAAGTTAGTTATAAGCTAGTTTTTATCTGGTAGTTAGTACTTATTAATTAGATTTGCAATTTAAGCTTAAAATCATTTCTGTCAAAATGGTAAAGGGGTGTTTGGCATAAGCAAGTTTGACCAATAAAAGTCAAATATTTTTGGGCAAAACACTTTGGTCAGCTGAGTTTTAATAAGAAATCAAGTTTTAAAAAGGTTTGAATTCTTAGAATTTAGTCTAAATGAATTTGTGGCTTATTATGCATGTTCCTGCACCAAGGGAGCTTTTAGCTTAGGTTTTAATTGCTTCATTTTGATCCAAGCTTTTGATTGTGCTTGAATTAAGTTTAAACACTCTACTTGAGTGTGTTTAGTGCAGTATAATCCTTTAGGTACCTGCATTATTTGTTTTGCACTTGTGCAAAGTGCAACACAATACTACAAAGGTTAGTACTGCGTACTTTTAGCTTTAATTTTTAGCTTGTACTCATAGATCTTAGGCTTTAAAATTAAGTAGGATATTGAGTAGTCTTAGCTTAATATAGAATAGGTCTTAATTTCCATTTCCAGCTTATTTTGCTAGTCTTAATTTAGCTAATTAAAGTCACTTAATCAGTCAAAAAAGCCAAAAACAGTAGGTAATTAAATAGTTTTCTAATTTGTAATTCTAACTAAAAGATTTGTTTTTTAGTTTAAATAGATTAGATAATAAGTAGTTTTTATAAGTTCTTAATAATAGATCACTAATTAGTTGTAGCTTGTTAGGTAATTTGGCTTATACTGAATTTTGTGCATTTTTACTTATTGTCTGAGTTTGCTTTTTTTTCATCACTTTTTGTTGCTTAAATGAATTTTCAGCTCCTTTCTCTTTTCATAATAAGCTCATGCACATCATAGGCTTTCCAAATCTCCTTTTGTTTCTCTTTAGCTTAATTTTGTGTTTTAGAGTGTTTTAGTAAAAACCATAGGGGAAAACCCTACTTCTGATACAACAGCTTAGATAGCTGTTTTCGAGCTTATTAGTTAGTTTCAGCTTATGTCCCCTTTATTAAAATTGCTTAATTTTGTGTCCTCTTTAAGTCCTAGTATTTAGTTTTTCATAAAAGTCAAAAATAAAAAAAAAGAGCAAAAAGGGGTTTGCCTGCCTCGAACCCACGACCTCACACTTATAGACCCAACATGTTAACCAGTTTGCTACATTAGCTCATCCGTCATTGTTTCCTTCCATTAAATATTTATACACGTTTTCATTTTCCTTTTCATTTATAAGCCGTAGCTTTATAAGCTCTTTTCTCAGCTTATTTAATAAGCTGAGTTCTGTCTTTTATTTTTCTATTAATCTTTGTTACATTTTAGATTTTTCCTGAATTTTTCGTAATTTTTCATCAATTATTTTATTTTTAATAGTTTTTCGAAAGAAAAAATCTTAAAAAATACATAAAAAATAGAAAAAAGTTTCAGAAAAATACAAAAAAATAGTTTTTAGTTTTATAAAAAAATGCTTTAGGTTTACATTCAGTAAAATCATTTTCACCACTTTTAGATTTTAATTTTCATTTTTAAGCTTTTATTTTTAATTTTAAAAATAGGATTTTAAATTTAAAAATAGTTAAAAATAGTTTTCTAAGTTTTTATGTTATTTTAGACTTTTCTAAGTTTAAAAATCATTTTTCCAAATTTTTAGTACTTAATTTGCTATTTTTTAGGATTTAATTAGATTAAAATAGATTTAAATTCATAATAAATTCAAAAATAATCAAAAAAATGTTTTTCTTTTTCCTAAAATTTTCTTTTGTCCTATCTTAGGTTTAGAAATTTAGTTTACATTTTTAGGAGCTAAATTTAGTTTACTTGCTTATTTGTCGCGTTTTATTTGTTTTCCGTATTTGTTTAATTGTTTAAATTGCCTTTAATTTTCAATTTTAATTGTTGCTTTTTATTTAGTAGTCATAGATCATCAAATCATCTATTTTCTTATTCAAATCATAATCCAAGCTTAAACGAGGTTTCAATTTACTAAAGGGGGGGGGGGTCGTTGGGGAAAACGGCCGTGGGGATCATATTTATCGGTTTCATTATACGTATTATATATTATATTATATATATTTTTAAGAGTGAATTTTCCTTAGGGAATTTTCTTAATTGCTCTTTGAAGTATTTTATTTTATATATATATTTTGGGTATATAAAACTACTATCACTCTGGCAAGATGGTAACCTGCTAGATTCTGTAAGTCGAGGTCACGGGTTCGATTCTTGCTGGGTGTAACATCCTTTTTTTATTTTCTTGTATGAATATTTATTGTTTTTTTTTGGTATTCAGTCAACATACATCTAAAGCATAAGTGACCACGAGCAATTGAGCTAATTAGTTACATGTTACCGCATAGATTAGTTGAGTAATTTGAGTGTTTTCATCTTCTTATTTTATGAGGTGTTTAGTTGTGTACTTGTAATAGATTAAATAAATGCTTTAACTGAAAATATCCTTAGGGATACATTTTTTTATAAACTTCTAAAGGCTACTTGAGGACAAGTAGGATTTAAGTGGGGATATTTGATGACATCAAATAACGTCTATTTTATAGCATCATTTATCCTATGTAATTAACCTATTTTATATGATTAATGCAAAGAATTGTTACTTAATTGTTTGTATTTCAGAATTGCAGTAATTATGGAGTACTTAGTGAAGTTATGCTAAAAGGTACGCATTTTTGAGCATAAATGAAGAGTTTGAGAAAGTCTACTGATCTGACAGCCAATATGCCGTATTATTCTAGACCTATACGACGTATCTATGACTTTGACGAATCAAAAGACCATTGCCTGACTTTGAAGAATACGCCGTATCCACATCAACGATACGTCGTATATAATACTTTGGTCAGCGAAGAAGAACCAACTGGTTTTACATTAATACGCCATATCCATCAAGAAGATACGGTGTATCCGTGCCTGCACTCTTCCAAAGACCACAAAGGAAAGAAGATCAATACACCATATCTAGAAGAAGTCAATACGCCATATTCAAGATATAGTATGTGAATATTCTGGAAGATATCAAACGTGGTCCCTACTCTAAGAAACCCCCAATATGCCTGATGTGCTGTCGTGTAGGGTCAATTATTTGATTATCAAGTTTTAAATTTATATTTAGCCGACAAACCTAAAACAACACTTTAACGAGCAGTGTACCCGGTCAAGATGGAGTTCGCGGTAAGTAGGGTGTCGAACACTAAGAATGAAACATTAATCCTATATTCTATCAGTATTTTAATTAGTCTATTTACTGGTTAAAACTATGTTATGTATGTTGTCTAATGATATAGGGGGTTTCCAGTCTGAGAGACTGGTACAGGTTTGGTGGAAACAAATATCAATTCAATACACAATAAACATAAAAGAAGAAAATTAGAAGATAGAAAAGCGGTACAAGCCAAATGATAGAAAACTGTATTAGCCATATTAATTACGGTTCAATGTTGGTTTGTTTGTTTTAGTGCAATGATTTTCTTATCTCGAGGCGACATATCATTCTTAAGACTTAGGCGGGTCATCATCCTAAGACCTAAACACGATTAATCCTGTCACAATTAAACGCATCCGCATAAAGTATCCTTTAGTTAAATTATAATCTATCTTAGGGAATTAAAGCAGTGGTGATTCTGTTAAAACCCTAGCCCAACGGGACTTTACCCACTTATTGTTTGATGGTGTTTTATATACTGGTAGTCCACTATTCAAATCTTTATCAGTTAATTAAAAGCATGATTGCTGAAACATAAACGTGTTACCTACCGGTCTAACTAAGCTCATAATTCAAAGACAAAGACATAACGTTATTTGTGATCCTATTGGTCCAGTAATATAAAGCACGATATGGAGAGTTATCCCGGTATCTAAATTACTTTTAGGTATCACTAGACCCAGTTGAATGATAGTTCGCATATTCAAACACATAAACAAGTATGAGGTGATAAACAAAATAAAACAATCAACGATTAATTAAGAAATCAATTTTAAAACAAACCAAACATTAAAATTTCATTAAGATAGCTAATACCCGAGGGTATTAGCCCACAACTATTGTAATTATACAAGCATAATCAAACAATGAAAATCGAACGATTAAGAGAGTAAAAATCACACGATGTCTTCTATGGATTAGTGATCAATGCTTGACCTTGGTGGCTGATCTTCTCTTCTAAAATTCGTCTTTAATGAGTATGGTAAAAAGAATATGATATTGCACCCTGAAAACTCGTTTTTAAGTCTACTATTTATAGTGTCTGAAAAAGACTCGATACACCGTATTTGGCAAGGTCGATACGGCGTATTGGGTTAGATTCCTTGGAGTACGCGCTACGTTCATAATAAATCTTTGATATCATTCCCAATTTACTTGATTTCCTGTATCTTCGAATAGTTATCTTTGTGGATACAGCGTATGTAGACAGCATTGATACGCCGTATTAGGAATTGGTCAAACGCGTTTTCTTGTGAAGTCTTGGCGCTGATACGCCGTATCTATTTTGCTGGATAAGGCGTATTGGTAAAAATTCAGCAATCTTTAAATGTCTTCGTTTTAGCTCCGAATTATGCGCCTTTTAGCTTGTCTTCATAAAACACTCCTGAATTACTGCATTTATTAACCTTAAAGCAATTAAGTACCAAATAATGCAATAATTATATAAAAGTAGGCAAAACAGATGGGATAAATGATATAATAATGTGCCGTTATTTGATGTCATCAAATATCCCCCCACTTGAATCCTACTTGTCCTCAAGTAGACCTTAGAAAAAATTTCAATTTATAAAAATGTGTCCCAACCGAAGTTAAGGATTTTCCGTTTAAGCATCGTTTTGTCCTAATCACCTGTACATAACCAAGCTCCTCACGAAATATGGAAATAAAAACACTGAGATCACTCAACTAATCTAGGGTGCAACATGTAAGTAGTACGCTTAATTGCTCGGTCGTGATTAGTTTCGTATCATAGGCTTGGCAAGGATACACATTTCCACCGCTAAAGCTAAGGAGAAACAATTCAAAAGATAAATTGGGTACTTATAAATAGGCTTGGTTTTAATCATTCTTTCAAGGAAGAAGAATGATATAGGGTATGGAGCTTCTGACTTTCATCAAAGGTCGTCGTCAAACAAGGCAGCTGAGACATGCATACATGGCCGTAACGATGGAATAGACATCCATGCTCGAACGCATCCTCATTCGAATAGATCCTAAGGTTAGTTATCAAGAAAGGGAAGTAAAATGGTTGTTAAATAAAATATACAAAACAAATAGATAAAGCCAACAAATAAGGTACGATTGCTAGTAACTTTCCCCCGACCGTTCCATGATAAAGACTCGAACATATAGACAAACGCCTCGATCACAGAAATGACAAAGACAACCTAAGTTGACATTCCCATAATGGCCAACTTCCCTTACATCCCGTTCTTCACATACTTTTACATAATAAGTGGTGATATCGGCCACTTTTTACAAGATTTTACATCGCTGATTTTGTAACGTATCAACGAATAATCGATCCTTCTAAGTAATTCCTTCGGTATAAACTTCTTTTGAACCGACTAATTTTTTTTGAAACAATACATAATAAACCTCGGTTTGATTCCACCGTCTTCACTATCATAGTTCGTCCGGATAATTTTTTCCTTGTAACACTTTTTCTTCGGGCATGAATCATAATTGCGAAAGTAGCGAAACTTACGAGCTACATAATTTCCCATTGCATTGTGCAATTTCCCGACCATTACAGAGATAGAAAAATTTCACTTTGACACAAGAAATACAAGACTTTACATGAAAGTAGCTAGCAACATTGATTAAAATAGGCTTAATCTACACGGTAGGCTAAGGTGCAAAGGTGTAACGAAACATATAATATAGTGTAGAAAAAGAAAGGAATGGCTCAACAGGTTGTTCTAAGGAATCTTACTCTAAAAATGAGAGTAAACAAAGGGTTACACGGGAGTTAACTAACTAGTGTAGTTAGTTAATTTACGACATGTAGGCTATTTGGTTTAATCCTAGAAATTTATCAATTGAACATGTTCCTCCATCTAAATCCATGGTACTAATCATTGCGGTCTCGAGTGATATACCAGACCAAGTTTTAAAGTTCACTACATCATCGGCATACTCATAATTTTGTGGAATTTTTTAGACAGTTGGAAACGGAATAGGCTTAATTCTCACAATATGTATCAAGGGTTATAGTGCGCTAGGTAATGTAACTAGTGATTTTTACAAAAGTCATGCTAAAAAATTTAAATTTGGCCGTTTTTAAGCACTTTGCATGTTATTTTGTAAAAAAAGAAGACAAGTACATTCTAATTGTCCATCCCCGCCCACTTAAATTATACAACGTCCTCGTTTTATAAATAAAACAATAGAATTAAAAGGGTAAATAGAATTAGAACGTAAAACTCCCTGTTGTTTTGCTCGTGATAATTCTCCAAGATGAGTCCTTGAGCAAAAAGCGTGTTGACTAGGGCTTTAGAATGCCCGGATAAGTTCAACACATGTCTTTTTTAGATTATACCATATCATAGTTTCATCAAGGTCCTGCATAAGAGATTAGAAGACAAGTGCAAATTCTATCTCGCTACAATGGTACAAGAAAACAATTAAACACACAACTGTACAGGGATTAATATGTCGTATCCCAAACCCTAGGATACGCCATATGGTTCATGTAGAAACAATTAAATTACTGGAAATTAAATATTTAAGTTTTAAAAACTTATAACGTCCAAACACGTCTATACGCCGTATCCAGAAGGGTTCGATACGCCGTATAGAGTGTTTGGGAAGACAGACTCGTGCAACAAACAATTAAAATGCGACAAACAATTAAAATGATTGGGTCGTCTCACGGGAAGCACTTTTGTTTCAATTGGTCTTTAAGTTTGACCTTTTCCTTTTCTTTCATTCATCAGGTGTCGTCACGACCCATCCTCCGTCTATGAGACGTAAAAGTTCTCGATAAGTATCGAGGCTATCCTTTGAATGGTTGAGGTATTCAGATTCTTTTATGGTAATATAATCCTCGTCTTCATCGAATGAGTACTTTATCATCTTGAATCTTCTTATTTTGCAGTTTGATGGTCCAGGATTCGGATTACCATTTTGTTCTTCATGTCCTTGATTTTCTTGAGCGTCACCGACGTTGCTTGCTTCATAATTTCTCCCAAATATACGGTTAACGTCAAGGTAAGGATTACTGACCCATTCACTTTTCATATTCTCATATGGTCCCCTTCTGAATTTTTCCATACGGGTAAATGGGGCCGTCTCGTGAGCATTCACCTTCCACCAGCATTCTTGTAATTTTACCAGTACATTATAATCTATCTCGTGGAAGTTTTCAAAGCTGTTCTTCAACCATTTGCAGAATTTTATAACCCCAGGGGTTGCGTCTCCCCATGATCCCTCAATTTTAGCCTTAAGCGTTAAGGTTTCATCCTTCAGTTTTCCATCAGCTAGTTCATCATACCATCTGTGATCCTATAAATAGGTCATGCTTCCTACTCGAACCATTCTTGGTAGTTCTCCACCATTACAGAACCCATCAATATCAGAAGTACACATGGGCCACTTAGTTTTTCCATTCTTAAAACGATATGGTTCGCATATGTGGTCACATAGTTGGTATGGTACTCCATTTTCAGATCATGGTTCTTCGGTACCCTTTGCTACGACATTATTCAACTCTCGTTCGTATTCATCATAAGTTTTTAAGTTTTGGATATCATAAGTGAACAGATCAGCGTCGATTTTTAAGAGGTAGTTGAATTCGTAGAATGCCACGCACAAGGGTGTCTCAAAGTCAAACAGGTTTCCTTCTATCTTAAAGATTTTAGGAACATTATCCATTTCGTTTGGGTTGTCGTCCTCTTCGGTTTCTTCTTCTTCATCATGATCAGAAAGATGGTGAAATTTCAGAATGAACTTTTCGACCATGTCATCCCAAGTAGTGATTGAGCCTAAATACTCCTTTGTAAACCATTCACTAGCAGCTCCTGCGAGTAAAACAGGGAAAACACTAATTCTGAATCGGTCTTGAGTCAACCCATTAATTTTGATTGGCCCAACAATTTCGAGAAATTTATCAATGTGTTTGTACGCGTTTTCCCTAATATTCCCATTAAAAGCATCTTTGTGTATTTTCACCAAGAACGTTCCTTGTATTTCAATGATACATTTCTCGACCATTCTTCCTTCGTTGTCATTAGAGACGAATTTCTTTCGGGTAGCGGTAATGTAGTCGTTTAGTTCCGCCATGGTGGTTTCTTTGTCAACGGTTTCCTGAAATTAAGCACAAATAATCAGTAGGATGTGCCCTTGGAGAAAGGAACACATAAAGCAGGAAATCGAAAACAAAAAATTAATACTGATACTGTATCAGATGACAGATACGCCGTATTCAATTAATGTGGATACGCCGTCTGTTGAATATCAGTACGCCGTATAGAGTTTACTGAATACGCCGTATTGTTTGGGGAACAGATACGCCGTTTAGACTGTAAAACTACATACTCTGTCCTGATAAGAAGGTTTGATACGTCGTATCCAACTGGTGGATATGGAACGGCGTATCAAGTGACCAGTCAGAACATAATACTATTTAAAATAACAATTAAATGCTGGAATTTAAATAAACAATTTAAACACACAATGTGAATAAATACAAACATAATTTAAATAATTAGATTACACTAAACTAAATTAATTAATGGTTAGAAATACTAATAAGAATAAGGTTTAATTAATTCATTTCCCGGCAGCGGCGCCAAAAACCTGATGCGTTGTCGTGTAGCGTCAATTCACAATCAAACACATGAATTTGCAAGAGAAAAAACTAAAGAGAGAGAAGTTGTAGAGAGAGAAATAAAACAAATAAAATGGTTACTTCACTAAAAAAGAAAAATGGAGCAACACCCTCTCCACACTTGGAGAGGGCTTTATATAGTTGTTTACATGGGCCGACCTTGAGTTTAAGTGGGCTTCCAAGGCCGGGCTTGCTATCTAATGGGCTTAAAGCCTGTAACTAGGCCCAATTAGCATTATAGATTTCCCGGGAACATACATTAGACAATTATAAGGTTCGGGAGTCTTAATGACCATCACTCCACATAATACTAGGTCTAACAGTGTCGAACACTAAGAATGAAACATTAAACCTATATTCTACCAGCATTTTAATTAGTCTATTTACTGGTTAAACCTATGCTATGTACGTTGTCTAATGATATGGGAGTTTTCAGCCTGAGAGACTGGCACATGTTTAGTGGAAACAAATATCAATTCAATACACAATAAACATAAAAGAAGAAAATTAGAAGATAGAAAAGCGATACAAGCCAAATAATAGAAAACTGTATTAGCCATATTAATTACGGTTCAATGTTGGTTTGTTTGTTTTAGTGCAATGATTTACTTATCACGAGGCGGCATATCA
Organism: Tanacetum coccineum; assembly: GCA_026074375.1. Classification (NCBI taxonomy): domain Eukaryota; kingdom Viridiplantae; phylum Streptophyta; class Magnoliopsida; order Asterales; family Asteraceae; genus Tanacetum; species Tanacetum coccineum. Next base: position 18,951 of record BQNB010004667.1, on the reverse strand, counting down.
TTCTTAAGACTTAGGCGGGTCATCATCCTAAGACCTAGACACGATCAATCTTGTCACAATTAAACACATCAGCATAAAGCATCATTTAGTTAAATTATAATCTATCTAAGGGAATTAAAGCAGTGGTGATCCTGTTAAAACCCTAGCCCAACGGGACTTTACCCACTTATTGTTTGACGGTGTTTTATATACACAATAGGCCACTTTTCCAAACTTTATACATTAAACTAAGAGCATGAACTGCAAAACATGAAACAAAGAGTATATCCTACCCTTCTAACAAGCTCATAATTTAAAGACAAAGACAGAACGTTATTTATGATCCTATTGGTCCAGTAATATGAAACACGATATGGAGAGCTATCTTAATATCTAGATTACTTGGTCCATATTCAAACACATAAACAAGTACGAGGTGATAAACATAATTAAACAATCAATGATAAATTAAGAAATCAATTTTAAAACAAACCAAACATTAAACTTTCATTAAGATGGCTAATACCCGAGGGTATTAGCCCACAACCATTGTAATTATACAAGCGTAAATCAAACCAAAAAAATTTTTAAAAAATTTTTTCCCCCGAAACGATTAAGAGAGTAAAGATTACACGATGTCTTCTATGGATTGGTGATCAATGCACACTGAAAACTCATTTTTGAGTCTTCTATTTACAGTGTCTGAAAAAGACTTGATACACCGTATCTGGCAAGGTCGATATGGTGTATTGGGCTGGATTCCTTGAAGTGCACGCTACGTTCATAATAAATCTTTGATATCATTCCCAATTTACTTGATTTACTGTATCTTCGAATAGTTATCTTCGTGGATACGGCGTATGTAGACAGCATTGATACGCCGTATTGGGAATTGGTCAAACGCGTTTTCTTATGAATTGTTGGCGCTGATATGCCGTATCTCTTTTGTTGGATGCGGCGTATTGGTGAAAATTCAGCAATCTTCAAATGTCTTCGTTTTAGCTCTAAATTATGCGCCTTTTAGCTTTCACAAAACACTCCTGAATTACTGCATTTATCAAGTTAAAAGCAATTAAGTACCAAGTAATGAAATAATTATATAAAAGTGGGCAAAACAGATGGGATAAATGATATAATAAAGTGATGTTATTTGATGTCATCAACGCCGTATTCAATCCCTTAGACACGGCGTATCGAACCGACTTCCAGACCTTATAAATAGACGACCCTAAACTCAGTTTTAGATATGCAAGTGAATCCCTAAACCACAAAGTCAACCAATAGACGAATAAAGGAGCCTAGAAGGTCAGAAAAGAGCCTCAAGATTATAGAAAAACTATTGTAATCTTCGCGCAACCGAATACGCGTTCGATTAAGGTTTCTTTATTTTAATCGTTCATATATCAAATCGTGTGTATTTTTACAATGACTATCGGCTGATACCTTTAGGCATCAGCCATGTTTATGAAGGTTTAATGTTTGGTTTGTTTATCTTGATTGCTTAATTTATTGTTGTTTATTGTTTATGTTTATCAATTTATATTCATTTACGTGCTTAAGTATGCGACCTGTCATTCAACTAGGTCTAGTTCTACATATTTAATGTGTTGCAACTTTGGTGTTGTTTGGGTGTAGGCTAAGAGTCCGGGATAGCTCTCCATATTGTAATTTATATATCTAGAATCGTAGGATCACAAATATTGTCCTATCCTTGCCTTTAGTTTAGTGAGCTTAGTTGAGCCATAAGGCGATCTTGGTATCAACGAGTACGTTCTTATTCCATTGGTAAGGACTCGGACAGTGGACTACTAGTATATAAAGAGCTGTTAAGTAGTAAGTGGGTAAAGTCTCCATGAGCTAGGGTTTAGTAAGAGCACCATTATTAATCTCCTAAGATAGATTATAATCAACAAATGCTTGCTTTATACGGATGCGTCTAATTGTGACAAGATTAGCATGTCTAGGTCTTAGGAAGAAGTACCGCCTAAGTCTAGGAATGATATACCCTTCGAGATAAGTCAATCATTGCACTATTAAACAAACTTGCGTTTTATCAAATTATTCATGGTTGATATATTTTCCTTACATTAGTTCTTGACCGTTTCTCTATCGTTTGTTTGTCTTCTTGCGTGTGTTTATTGTTTTACTTGTCATCAAAACCTTATGTTAGATAACTAAACCTCATGCTAGTCTCTCAGGCTGAAACCCCCCTTATCATTAGTTTAGGTTCAACTTAGGTTTAAATTAGATTAATTTAGTACTAACATAGATAACTAAAATATTGATAAACTTAGGAGTTAACACTCTCGCTCTTAGTGATCGACACCCTACTTACCAATGAAGCTACATCTTGACTGGGTACATTGCCCGTTAAAATGTTGTTTTTAGGTATAGTCGGCATAAAATAAATAGTAAAACTTGATACAATAATAACACCTACACAACGACACATCAATCATTATTTGTTTAGCTATCATAATTTTGTAATTTGTATTTCATATTGTTACGCCGTGAACATTATTGACCGTTGGTATAATATGAACACTATTTTATTATAGCCCATTAAAATCCCTCTTGTTTTGCGGCCCCGACCCATTACTCACAATGAATTTTACTGGCATAAGTTTTGCACTAATAGCATCACTAATTGTTTTTTACCGGTGACTTGAACCATCTTCCTTTTTCTCGTTTGCCTTATTTTTTCCACTCACTCTCTGTAGTAAAAAGAAACAATCTCAATAATCATATAAACATTGCATAAAAGAGTTAAGATGCGCAGACAGTAGCAATTTATATATGCAAGCCAAAATGCAAGCTCAAGTACAATTTCTATACGTACAGTGGCAAAAAAACAGTTTGCACCTATCCAATACATGAGCTCGCATAGCTTTAAATACATATTAGAACCTCTTAATTGAGCTCGCTAAATTGATAATTAACACATATGGATTAGCACTTGAATAAAAACATACAAGAACTCAATTCGAGTTCATATAAACTCAAACTCGACTTGTTCACATTTTACACATGTACCCATCAAACTTACTTTAAATTGAATTGTTCCCACATACCTCATTCTCCCTTGCCTCTGAAATAATAACATCATTAAATACCTGGAATTTATGGTTCATAGTACCGCCATTTTTCATTATGCTGGTAAATTAAAGGGGTAATAGTGACTTGGTAGAGTGCGTGTTTTAGTCACGGTAAATGCATAACTATAGAGATATACAAGACCTATCATATCACATATACATTTTAGCTCCCCGTTTATAAGTACCCGTGTTGCAGTCACTAATTGGTACATAGGACATTGGCATAAATTCTTGTACAATGTTACTATTGTATCTTTACTTTCTTGAATTACCAATATCTGTACAAATAATGTACTGGTCAGTGTTATGCCTTTGGTTTCTATTCTTTTCCATTAGCGTTTTTACATTCATTATTTTGATGCCTTTGGTTTCAATTCTTTTCCATTAGCTTTTCCACATTCATTATTTTGATATTTAAACGATGTTCATAACCTCAAATGACATATAACAAACGCCCCCAAATGACATATAACAAATGTCCACTTATACTTAAGCAAATAAGCATAACTAGTCATTTTTAGCATAATCTTATAATGAATGCACCACTAGTCATTTTTAGTAAAGAATCAGTAAGCCCAAACACCACTAGTCATTCAAAGCATTAGTATGCAAAAAAGTACTAGTAGCAACACTAACAAAAAAGGTTGCAATCAATAAATATTCTAAAAGAGAAAGAGCTTATATTGAACCATATAAACACGTCATAAAATGACTACATACCTTCGTCATCATCCGAATGGTTTGACCCTATCTGAAGTACATCTTAAACTTGTTGGTTATTTCTGGTGCGAACGCGAGCTCTCTTATCCTTCCTTGACGACATCGTCTGAAAATGAATCATTTATTCATCAAACCATTAGATATTTTTTTATTGCTCTAGGTTGGAGATATAACCAAAAATTTAGGGCATTTGCGTATCATTTACTGAATTTTATCAATTAATTACACAAATCATAAAGAATAAAACATGATTAATCAAAGAACAAAAACTAGGGTTTCAATATTTCAAATAATGCTTAAACAGTTAGTAAAAGAATGTGAAAGAGGATTTTACCTTGTTTTTGTGAGAATGGTTGTGCTGGTGTTACTGTCTATCGAGAGATAAATAGGAGGAGAAAAGAAGGGGTTTTGCTTTGATGGTGATAACATAAAGAGGAGGAAGGAGCAGATCTCATGTAAATGATGAGAAGAGGTTTTACTTTGGGTTATACAAGGGAGGGATATAAAAAAATTTGGGGGAAAAAATAGGGGCAGGATATAAAAAAGATTTGGGTAAAGATGGAGCGAAAGCGCAAAATATATTTTGTTTCATCAAAAAAAATTTAGATTTAAAGTTACTTAACTTATGTAAAATAATAATGCTATGTTTGATCAAATTTTTAATAACCCAAATTTATATTATCAAGTTAAATGTATAATGAGTAATTTAATATAAATTATAAATTACATATGAAGTTTTTTTATTAGATTTAGGATGTAATCGAGTCATATAATGTTTTTATGTTAACGTGATACGGTGCCTGGCATTTTGGTCAATTAGTCCACGCAAAATTGAGTTTAGATAGTCACACAAACTCAAATCACGTAAAGATTTTCATTTGAAAAGTTCGTGTAGCCGCTATATATTTGTATTCCCTAAACATGATACGAACTTGCCAAGTTTGGTTTGACTACAGAATTAAAATATAAAAAATTCAGTTGACTATGAAACTCAATGATCAAAACTTCACTTAAGTTCAACCGAGCTTTGATTTTCATGGTTGAAGTTAAGTTAAATTAGTCAAATGACACTTTTAACCTAAAAGGTTCGAAGAGTGGTGTAGGTTTTAAAATACTGTAAAATGTGATAATAACATATATCAAATGTCTTACAACTCATATACATTAGGTGCCCTATAAGGTCAAATACAACAAGACACCAATGAATTAGTACACGATAAAAATTATGATAATAAGATTAAAATACAAGTGTTATATCAAGTTTCTATCATAATAGAACCAAAGTAAATAAGTGTTCCATAAAACTTATATAATACGACATGTATACTAAGTGTCCTATTAAAATTCATCATTATACGACCAAATTATACAATTATCCTGTAAAATTGAATCTAATAGTATGCATTTAGACGTGTCATATTAGATTATATATAATATGACCACTATGACTTAGAGTCCTATAAAACTTAAGATAATAGGACCTAAATAGAAAGTGTCGTATTATGTTATATCATAGCAAGACTAAAATGAGTAAGTGTCATATAAAAATCATCTAATAAGACCAATATATGAAATGTCTTACTAGGTTCCATGATAATAAGACTCATAAACTAACTCATCATATTAGATGTGTTTTGGGACGCTGCTTAAAAAAGTGTCGCAAAAAAAAGGGTCCTAAAAGCCACCTTTTTTGTGGTGATGTCTCTAATTTGTACATGTCCTATCCCCTTAATTCTCTAGTCATTTGTCTTGCACCTCATTTGAAACGTACATCACATAGGATCCCTTAACACATGTGTGTATAAATATGTCTACATTCATCCATTCATTTCATTCTTCACACTTAAATACACACACTAAAAAAATTCGGGTTAATTGCTTAAAAATGTATTATACTTGTCACTTTTTATCATTGTATGTAGAAAACTATTTTTTTTGCCATTGTGTCATTCAACTTTTAAATTCGTGCTATTGTGTGTATTTTGTAACCATTTACCCTCACTTTTTTAAAATTTGAAAGGTAAAATGGTCATTTTACATGCAGAAATAGTCGCAGAATACACACAATAGCACAAATTCAAAAGTTGAGCGACACAATGGCAAAATAATAGTTGTCTGCATACAATGACAAAAAATGGCAAGTATAATACATTTTTAGGCAATTAACCCAAAAAATTTCTCTCTTCTCTCCTTTTTTTCTTGTTCGGTCGAGACTACAAACACACACACTATTGGTATTTGTTTTTCGTGATCTTAAATATTGGTTATTGTATTACTAGTGATTTCTTGGTGGTTGTTTTCGGGTTATTCTAGATCATTTCTGGGTTAAGATTCATCATTGTTCATCACTTTTTTCTACATTTTTGTTAGCCATTTTCATCCTTTTTTTCTTTCCTACATATTTCATGTATATCATCTAAGCATACATCTCTTGTTCTTAAAACATCATCACCCATATTTGTGTAAAATATTTTTACAAAGAAACTAGCAAAATAAAAAGGGTTGTACAACTTATTTGTGTTTTTGAGCTTATTCTTAATATTATTGTACTTTTAGGTTAAATATATGATTTTATGTGTTAAAAGTGGTTCTTGATGTTATTGTAACAATCATGGAAGGGATATGTAGTCTTGAAGTTGTTTGAGGTAGTCTTAAAGTTGTTTGAGTGTTGGTAACAATCGGTGGAAAGGATTTAGGCTAGTAATGAAGTTGTGATGTTTGAGGCTAAAAATAGTGTAGTTTTGGTATAAAATACTTGCTATCTGAATTTTCTATGAAATAAAACGAATTGTTAAAACCACTTTAAAAAGCTGAGTTTAAAAATATAATAGTATACTTAAATACGAACGCGTTGATATAAATTTTGTTAAAAACCGACCTAAAACGAGTGAGTTATGACCAAATGAAGTTCGGACGAAAACTAGTGACTTTTCCAGCAAAAACTATTTAAAACACATTATGTCCAGTTTACGTTTTCACGTTTTTGACCCATTTCGAGTCCGAGTCAGGTGAAACTTATGAAAGAAAACTTGTAGAACGTGATTTTTGCTTGAAAAGTAGCTTTTGACGATCCCGTGAATCTTTATAATGAAGGAGTTACTCCCTTGTAAAAACTGACTAAAATCTGAAAATTTTATAAATTTTCTGCATAAACTCGACGAATAAAAGTGAGTTGTTTGGAATTTAAAATGAGGTTTTTGGACGTTTTTGAGTCCGAATGAGCTATAAAACCCTTAACAAATATTATAGTATCACTTGTATATTTTATATGTATGTCAGAAACTTTCTAAAATATTCTTAAGTAAGCGAGATATGATTTATTAAAGTTGGTGACTTAAAAATAATAATAATGAATATAATGATGAATAAAAATTGGTAACTAGACTTTGGTAGGATACTTAGCGTGTTTTAGGCGAAAAATAAATTTAACGGAAATAATTAGAAAACGGATAATGTGCGGGAATTCTTTAGATTGGTAAAATAGTGTCGTTTGTTGTAACGTCGAAACTTAATAAAACTGGATAACTTTTACGAGTTCACATTTTGACTTACTTAACTAAAACACAAACATGTTCGGGTGATGCGAACTTTATAAAAATCACATGTGCATCATTTCAATATTGATTGCTTGTATCTAAAGAACAATATATTTCAACTAGGTCGCGTTTAGGACATTCGTACTCGTTCTTCGGTTTGTTGATTATTCTTGATTCACCTATTCCTAAAGGTAAGTTTCATAGCCTCACTTTTACTTGTTTTTACGAATACTTTTAATCTTGGGATGAGATACATACTATGTTTATACCTGGACACTATTACTTTTAACGTTTATGAATTAGTCTAAGTACCAATAGCCCACTTTGCCCATTGTTATGAACTATTGATTATGTGTTATAAGCGCGAGTGTTGTAGATAAATCTATCGGGATTAGCATCCCCGTCCGGGTAAGTAAGCCTTACTTGTATCGGTGGTCTCGATCATACAGTCGTATACCATGTCGGAACTATGGGTGATATAGACACCACGAATATACTTTACTTGGCATATATATTTGATGCATTATGTTGTTAGTTTCGGTGCCATAAACTTAGTACTACCGTAAATACCTTTTGGTGCTATTGTATGTGTTACATTAGTCACTCTATACTAAAACTTGCGGTTCATACTTAACGTTTTATCTAAACCTATGAACTCACCAACATTATTGTTGACCTTTTAAGCATATTTATCTCAGATGCCTAAACTTGTAAGGATTAATTGAAGTGCATTCGAAGTCAGCATTCATCATGGCTTTACTACATGAAACTTTTATTAAATTACTCGTAGATGTTATGAGTACCATTTGAATACCGTTTTAACTATGATTATTTTTGATTATGTAAAACTTGTTTCTTCTAAAATTTTCAAAACGTCCATTTAGTGGTCGTTCTCTTGTACTTTATGTTTGAGATATTTATGACGTCACGCCCCGGTATGGTTACGCCGACAACGCTAGTGTCAGCTAAGCATAATGTTGAGCTCGGCATTACCATACTTAGAGCTCTAATACAATTAGCCTCTTGTTTTTCTTATTCTACAAAATTTTAATACATTAATTTGTAACTTGTAGTTCAAGAAAAATAAAAACGGATCAAACAAGATTTTATAGTTAATATCGGATATCTATAAAGATCCTATCTTATAAAGATCTTACGTAAAAAGTAATCATTTTAGCTTTATAACATTGTAAAATCCTAAAATCAAAAATCGAAATTTTAATAACCATGATACAAAATTCCAAATACCCCAAAATAAAAAACACACAAAACCCTAGATCCATGAGGTCATCATCCTCTTCATCTTCAAGATCCAAGATCCACTCATCTAATCGATTTGCCTAACCTGTTTGATTTCCATTCATCGAATAACGTTTGATTTGTGTAGATCGATAATAGCTTTCTCTAATCTCTCTTGTTAGATTCGACGTGATTTTTAGAATTAGGGTTTCGATTTCTAATCGATTTCTTGATTCTAAGTAATTACCATTCATCTGATTTAGTGAGATCTAGGGTTTGTTATTCATTGTTATCTGCTAAATCCCTCTTTATTCGATTCGACGATAATCATTAGGTTTTAGATCTCCTTTCAATGGATGTTTTTAGGGTTTGATCCTTTCTTTTTCGTGATTGTGTGTTTGAACTCCCTTCAATCCAAGATGACTGGTGGACTCTATGAAAATACCAGGCGTCAGTTTTCCTCAAATGAAGATTTTACCAAGAAAATTTCCCATTCGGTTTTTGTAACTAATTTTCCGGATTATGTCAATTCTCGTGATCTATGGAACAAATGTAGCGTATATGGAACGGTTATAGATGTGTTTATTCCGAATAAAAAGTCTAAAGCAGGGAAGAGATTTGCATTTGTCCGTTTCATTAAGGTCTTTAATCTCGATAGATTGGTGAAGAATTTATGCACGATATGGATTGGGAGTTATCATTTGTTTGCAAATCAGGTTAGGTATGATAGGCCTCAAAAACCTCTGAATCCTAATACTAATGTCCCCCAAAAATATGGTTCGAAGAAGGATGCAGACCATAGGAATGGCTCAACGGGTTCTCATCAGAAAAAGGGAGGTGTGACTTCTTATGTTTCAGTTGTTAATGGGGTAACTCCGTTGGTCCAACCTGGAAATTCGTTGTCATCTGCTCCTGCTCTGGTGTTAGATGAGGAGTGTGTTGTGGAAAGGGATTTCTCTAATTGTGCTATGGGGAGAGTCAAGTCCTTTGATTCCATTACCAAGTTACAATCCCTTCTCGTGGACGAGGGATTCGTGAATGTTACATTGTCCTATCTTGGAGGCTTGTGGGTTATGTTTGAATGTGATAAACCTGATACGAAAAGAAATTTGGTTAATCATGTTGGGATCAATTCTTGGTTTCAAGTGATACAGGAAGTTAATCCGGACTTTGTCAGTGATGAACGAGTAGTGTGGTTAGATATTGAGGGAGTCCCACTTTATGCTTGGTCTCGCAAATCGTTTGATAAAATCGGTAACAAATGGGGAGAAGTGCTGAACATTGAAGACTCGTATGAGACTTCCTTTGGACGTAAGCGTCTATGCATTTTAACTAAACATCCGGTGTCCATTTTTGAATCTTTTAAAATTATTGTTAAAGGTAAAGTGTATATGGTTCGCGCAAAAGAGCTATTTACTTGGACTCCTTCTTTTGAATCTATAAAGGAACATGATTATTCCTCGGAAGACGAATCTGTTCAAGGAGTAGGATCTAAAGAAAATAAGTATAACACGTATGAGAAAGAGGAGGGTGAGTTTAATAATAGTGAAGATGAAGAAGTTGCTGAAACCGATTTTATGGAAAAATCTTCTCAGTCAATGGAACACAGTGTACACGTGGATAAGGAAATTTCTGCTGATCCGTTTGGACTTAATGATCTATTAGGTCTAAAGAAGCCTGTAGAGGAGAATTTGGAACCGAGTCCGTCTTTGTCACACCCCCCGGGGTTCTCGCCAGTGGGATCTTTGAATTCAAGTGACAAGGAATTGAATAAGGAGTTTTCACCAACGATAAGTGCTAAGGTAATGAACAATTCTCAAGTGGTCCATGAAGATGTTTCGTTTAACTCTGTTGGGGGAAGTGGGAATAATAAAGGGGGATCTGTTTTGGGAGTGCTCGATGAGATGATTCGTGTGGGTAGGGCTATGGGGTATTCTATGGAGGGGTGTGAAAAAGATATCGAATCCATCATTAATAGCAAAGGAGACGAGGCTGTTTTTAGATGAATTTTATGTCTTTAAATATTCAAGGGCTTGGTAGCAAGTCCAAAAAGGAGTGGGTAAAGGAGTTATCTAATAATAATAAACTTAATTTTATTGCAATTCAAGAAACGAAGATGGAGAAGGTGTCTCACATGGATGTGAAATTTATGTGGGGTAACTCGAATTATGACTACGTGTTTAGTGAAGCGGCTGGTAATTCTGGTGGAATTCTTTGTATTTGGGAGGAATCTTTTTTCAAGAAAGATTATGTTACGATCTCGGATTCGTTTGTAGCCATTTATGGGACGTGGATCCCTAGTAAAACTAAGCTTCTTGTTGTGTCTATTTACGCCCCGCAGCAACCTTCTTTGAGACGGGTGTTATGGGAATATTTACTGATTTTGTTGGGACGTTGGAATGGAGAGGCTATTTTAATGGGCGACTATAACGAAGTGCGTACCAATGTTGAAAGACGAGGTACGTGTTTTAATGTTAATAACGCTAGCTTTTTTAATCAATTCATATCTTCTTCTGGTTTAGTGGATATTAAAATGGAGGGTTACACGTTTACTTGGTCACACCCTTCGGCGGAAAAAATGAGTAAGTTGGATAGGTTCCTTGTTTCGGATGGTATTCTTACTATTTTCCCCTCCATTTCGGCGTTATGTTTGGACCGGCATCTTTCGGACCATCGTCCGATTTTGTTATGTGAAGTTAAAGTGGACTTTGGACCGATTCCTTTCAGGTTCTATCATTCGTGGTTCAAACTCGTTGGTTTTGATGATATGGTGGAACAGACTTGGCGCGCCTTGGCTTATTCGGACAATAATAAAATGATTCGGTTTAAAAAGAAGTTACAAGAGCTCAAAAAAGTTATCAGGTTGTGGGTTAACGATAAGAAAATTCAGAGTGCAGGTTCTAAGAACTCCATTGTTTCTGAGCTTCGTGATATTGATAAACGTTTGGATCAATATGGGCCTATTGATTCGTTGATTTTTAGGCGACAAGACTTAATGAGTAACCTGAATGATCTAAAGGAGATGGAAGATATGGATTTCGTCCAGAAAGCAAAAGTCAGATGGGCGATTGAAGGTGACGAGAACTCGAAGTATTTTCATGGAATCATTAACAAGAAACGGTCTAATCTAGCCATCCGTGGTGTGTTTGTTGATGGTACGTGGTGCACAGATCCTATCTTAGTGAAGAAAGCTTTTAAAGATCACTATGAAGCTCGTTTTAATAAGCCCACAAAGGCTAGATTGAAACTCAGTTTCTCCTTTCCGAATCGGTTATCTACAGATCAGGTTGCCGACTTAGAGCGTCATGTGTCTCATGATGAGATTAGATTGGCTGTGTGGGATTGTGGAGTCAATAAGTCACCGGGCCCGGACGGGTTCACTTTTGAATTCTTTAGAAAATTTTGGAAGGTTATTGGTCCGGATTTCTGTGAAGCAGTTGAGCATTTCTTTAAACAGGGCTCGTTCTCTAAGGGTTGTAACTCTTCTTTTATTGCTCTAATCCCAAAAGTCCTGGATGCAAAATTCGTCAACGATTATCGCCCTATTAGTTTAATAGGGTGTATTTATAAGGTCGTCACTAAGATTTTGGCAAGCCGTTTGGCTATGGTTATAGCAGGCCTTGTGTCTAACACTCAATCCGCGTTTGTTGCTGGAAGACAGATCTTGGATGGTCCTTTCATTCTTAACGAAGTGCTTGATTGGTGTAAAAGGAAGAAAAAGAAAGCGTTGTTTTTTAAAGTTGATTTTGCTAAGGCTTATGACTCGGTTCGTTGGGACTTCTTGCTTGACGTCCTTGAGGCTTTTGGATTCGGTTCGACTTGGTGTACTTGGATTAGAGGTATTTCTGATTTTGCTAAGGCTTCGTTACTAGTTAATGGAAGTCCGTCTGACGAGTTTCATATTCATCGGGGTCTTAAACAAGGTGATCCGCTATCGCCTTTTCTTTTTATTCTTGTTATGGAAGCTTTGCATTTATCCGTTTGTAAAGCAGTTGATGAAGATGTGTTTAAAGGCATTCAGTTACAGGGATCTTTGGCTTTATCTCATTTATTTTATGCGGATGACGCCTTTTTTATGGGTGAATGGTCTGATAATAATTTGAGAGGTATTATCAATATTCTTAAATGTTTCCATCTCGCGTCGGGATTACAGATTAATATTCATAAGAGCCAAATTTTAGGTGTGGGGGTCCCGCTGTCTAGAGTTGAGGATATGGCTTCTTCTTTAGGTTGCACTATTATGGAAAACAAGTTCCGTTATCTTGGGGTTATGGTGGGGGCTGGGATGACTCGTCATAAGGCTTGGGATGATGTAGTTTTAAAGCTTCAATCGCGTTTGTCTAAATGGAAAGCGAAAACCCTCTCGATTGGTGGTAGGCTTACTTTGTTAAAATCAGTTCTCGGTGCATCTCCCCTTTATAACATGTCCATTTTTAAGGTTCCTAAAGGCGTGCTTAAGGTAATGGAGTCAATTCGTAGTAACTTCTTTAAAGGTGCCAGCATGTTGGAGAAAAAAATTTCATGGATTGCTTGGGATAAGGTGTTAGCTTCGAAGAAGAAAGGGGGTCTTGGGGTTTCGAGTTATTTCGCTCTTAATCGAGCGCTCCTCTTAAAGTGGGTTTGGCGTTTCGTTTCGCAAGATGATTCTTTGTGGTTTCGTGTTATCCAAGCGGTTCATGGGGATAAGATTGATTCTCATTCAGTTCGTAAGGTTTCCATATGGAGTTCGATTTTGAAGGAAGTTCAAGTGCTTAAGTCATCTGGATTTGATTTCTTGTCGTATTGCTCTAAACGTATCGGGGATGGTCAATCTACTAGTTTTTGGAAAGAGACTTGGATGGGGGATATTCCCTTGTGTGAGTTGTGTCCGCGTTTGTTTGCCCTTGATTCTGCTCCCAATATTTGTGTGGCGGCTAAGATGGCTGGCCCCCTGGATACGTCTTTTCGGAGATCAGTTAGAGGAGGGGTCGAACAGCAAGAATTCTCAGATTTAAGTTCGTTTTTGAATTCAGTGGTTCTTTCAACGTCTAATGATCGTTGGTATTTCTCCCTTTCTAGCAGTGGTGAATTTAGTGTGAAAGATACTCGTCTTGCTATTGATGATTTGGTGCTTCCCTCTCATTCTGAGCCGACTAGGTGGGTTAAGTTAATTCCTATTAAGATTAATGTTTTTATGTGGCGAGCTCGTCGGGGGTGTTTGCCTACTAGATACAATCTGGTCCAAAAAGGTGTTATTTTGGAGTCCACTTCTTGCCCGGTTTGTTTTTCGGATGAAGAGGATGTCCATCATTTGTTATTTCGATGTTCTCTATCTCAGGAGGTTTTGCATCGTGTTTGCCGTTGGTGGGAGATCGATTTCCAGCTTTGGCGTTCGTTCTCAGAATGGGACGAGTGGTTCTCTTCTATTCGTCTTCCGGGTTCAGTTAAAGGTTTTTTGGAAGGAGTCTTCTACGTTGCTTGGTGGTTTATTTGGGGATTTCGGAATCGTTCTACTTTTGATGTTAATAAGCCGTCTAGATCGATCCTTTTTGAGAATATTGTCTCTTCCTCCTTTCTTTGGTGTAATAGTAGGTGTAGTAGAAAGTTCTCTAGGGATGATTGGCTTAAAAACCCGCATTTAATATCTTTGTAATTTCTTTTCTAGCTCCTTGCTAGTTTATAAAATGTTGCCGTTCAAAAAAAAAAGTATTTATAAGCATGATACCCTAGTTGTGATAGTTATAGAAGACCAAAAGTCCTACAATTATCACAAGCCTTTTCCTTGTCCTTGTAACACACAAAAACCTTCTCATTATCCCTCATAAAAACCGGCCACCTTGGGGAGTCCTTGGGGTTTGGGTTTTGTTCATTCTAGTCCTTGGTTTATATTAATGTGAAGTATAAAACGTGTTCTCCGTGTATTAATGTGTGTGCCCCCAATAGACTCACATATTCGTAATATATAAATGTAATCCGACTACCAATATCCAACAGTGTATTGTTCTTAATTTTTTTTTATAGTTTTTATAAAGTTTGTTTGTTCAAAAAAAAGAACCCTAAATCATGAGTAATCTTAACATTTTAGGGTGAATTTTAAAAATACGCAACATACTTTCTAGAAAAGAACAAAATACGTAACCTACTTGTTTTATTGTCGGTATCGCTAAATAACTTTCAATTTTCTTCGATATACGTAATATGACTGGGTATTGACCGTTATGTGACCTGTTTGACACGTTACCACTTAGAAAAGTTACAATGGTCCCTATGATTTCTTTGACTTTCAACTTTAGTCCCTTGACTTTTTTCACTTAATTTTTTTTAATTTTTTTTTCATTTATTTATACACTTATTATTTCTTAAAAATATTTTTTTTAAACGTTGCATTAAAGTATAAGTAAAATAAGTGTTAAAGTAAGGGTGTTAGTTAAAAAAGAATTAACGCAATGTTTAGAATTTTTTTTCTAAAAATAACTTTTTTTATGAAGCTCCGTTAAAGTATAAGTATAATAAGTGTTAAAAGAAATTAGTGTTATTTTTCTAAGTGGTAAAAAACTAGTGTATGAATAAATTAATAAAGTAAAAAACTAGATTAAAAAAGTATAATAAGTGTAAAAAAAATAATGTATGAATAATTGGTAAAAATTTGTTATGCGTAAAAAAAAGTGTATGAATAAATGAAAAAAAGTAAAAAAATGAAAGTGAAAACAAAATTAAGTGAAAAATAAGTTGAGAGACTAAAGATGAAAGTCAATGCAAATCACAAAGACCATTACTGTAACTTTTCTAAGTGGGGACATGATACAACCGATGACATTAGCGATATTGTCCAAAATTTAAAAGTATCTTAGCGATTCTAGTAATAGATATAGTTGATTACGTATTTCGTTCTTTTTAAAAAAGTATGTTGCGTATTTTTAGACTTCACCCAACATTTTAACATATGGAGATTTTAATCTAGGGCCAAAACAAGTATCATACAAATTGTTACGGTTAAAGTATTTTTGTATGATACAAATCTAGGCCGTATACCGATTTCAACTTGAATGATTTTCAATATGTATATGATAAAGGAGTGCCTAGCTGCTAATTTTTAGATTTTGATATAAGTTCTCATCATATAAGCATTTTTGTCATAAACTTTGCCTGGCTAGTTGCAAACCTGAATATATGTATTCACAATTCACAAATTGAGCATTCAAAAAATGCTTAGTGATTCGCACAATAAGTTCTCTAAATAATCTAGAGCCAAAGCGAGTATCATATCTAAGGGTATGTTTGGTATGACGAAATGAAGTAGTGATGGAATGGAATAAATAAAGTAATGGAATGAAGCATTACGATTGTAATTATGTTTGGTTGCAAAAATAAAATGGAATGTAATCAATAATAAAAAACTAAAATAGATTTTGTTAAATATGTTTTTTGTTTGATGGGTTAATAAAGAGTTTTTATGTAATTATTATTCCATTCTAAGACGTAATGGAAAAAAAACAAAGGGTCCCTAATGAATGAAAATGATAGTTTTTGATGTAATAAGTGATTGCATGCAATAAGTCATTACATTCCATTATTGTAAACAAACATGATTTTTTCATTATGCCGTAATGGTGTTTTCTATTTCAACTCTCATTGTGACGTACCAAACACTACGTAATACTTAAATACTTTTATCGATTATGACGCAAAAACGTAATAGATTATGTAATTTCTACATAAACATTTCCAGATAAGTAAAAGATCTATAGATTTGAGATAAGTAAAAGATCTACGCAAAAACGTAATGCATTCTCTCACTGTTAGAACAATAACAACATAAAATTACATGTTATCCAAACTGGTACTTTCATGTTTCTGTCACAAAATTCATTTATCCCACATAGGTTGAAGAAAGAAGTTGTTGGTTAATAAAATATTATAGTTTTTTTTTGAACGGCAAAAATATATTAAAAAAAAAACTATTTGCAAGAAACTAGAAGCTAAATATACACTGTCTGGAAATGAAACAAACAACACATTCTAGATTCCACCCGAGGCTAATATATTATAGTGTATGTTAGTTTCTTGTGACTAGACTAGTATTTTTTTTTGAACGACGGTTATATTAAAACACTAGCAAGAAGCTAGGAACTTACAAAGTTACAAGGTGAGGATTTTTAAGCCAATCTATCCAACTAAAGGAAGCCTTACTTCTATTACACCAATAAAAAGAACGAGACACAATATCCTCAAAAAGAGACGCCTTGGTAGGAGTATTCGATCTAAAAATACTCTTGTTGCGAAAATTCCAAATAGTCCACCACATAGTATAGCAAACTCCTTCAATCGCCTTTTTTTGTTTTGAGTGAAGGCGAAGATTTAAAAGCCACTCTAACCATTCCTCGTACGAAAAAAAACTCCATGTAATTTACATCCCACCAATTAGAAATCTTGTGAAACACCTCTTTAGCAATGTGACAAGTGAAAAAAACATGACTAGCCGATTCTACCGCCATACCACAAGAAGGACATAATATAAACTCGATATCCATACCTCGTCTTACGAACAACCGTACATTATGCTTTATTGGACAAGACCGACCCGAATATGGATCGAACATTACGGTCCTGTGTTTTGGGACAGATTGGTTTTTGTTCCAGTCCGGTTTTCGAACTGTGCTCGGCCCTACTTTCCACTAAGTTATCGAGCTAATGGCTAGGTACCCCATCAACGTGTGCTTACCACCAAGAACGCGTCCTTCGTTATTACATCAATCATGAATGACGTGTTGTTTTCCAATATATAGTACGCTCAAACACAAAAATTCTTTTAGCCAAACACAGTGCACGTATGTTTTTTTTCACATAGGTTGAAGAAAGAAGGTATTGGTGTTACTAATATACCATAGTGTACGTAAGTTTCTTGTATTACGTTTTCAGGTATATGATTTTCTTCATACTTAAAGGGTTCACAAGCTAACCATACATAGCATGATGAGATTCACATACCCGATAATTAATATGAATTATTGATCTTTTTAACTTTTCTTAGTTATCGGTCTTTATTCTTTTTTATCGGAGGTCGCTTAGTTTTGCTAATGTGATCAAACAAAGCAACCTGGTTGACAAACAATTAAGCCAAAATCAGAAAGAAAAACAAATTACGCAAATAATGTCATACATTTTTTTACGTTGTTGAACTTAAGTCTAAAATAACATTATATTTCGGATTACCAATAAAATTTTATGATCAAGTTCAAACATATAAAGTGAGCTAATAAATCCACGTACAATCACACTGAACAAGCAACATTAGAAAAGTAATGAACGGATTTTTACTAAAATAAAATAAAAGAAATAATCAAACATGTAGTTGGAAAGTAGAGTTGAAAATGAATTGAAATAGGCAGATAAAGTTTCATTTCATGGTCGCTTTTAAAATGTCACAAAACAATCTAAACGTATAACGAGCATTTGGTCCAATGGTATGGAGGTTTTACCCTCCTAGGCAAGGTCTCATGTTCGAGTCTTGTCTAGGGCGATAGGGGTTTCCTCCCGAATGTGTAAAGGGAAGGGTACCATTGCCTTCTGGGCTGGACCCAACCTGGTTGTGTGGGCTCGCTACGCCTTCTGGGCTAGGGGCCATGTAGCCACAAATTGCCGTTCCAAAAAGAAAAAAAAATCTAAACGTATGTTAAAAACACATAAATTAGTTGCTTCTAAACTTCAATTTGATGTTCCATGTAACAAATCTTTCTTTAACTAATTGTTAAGAACTCTTGCATTATCTCTTTCTTACTATTTTTTATGAAGATATTTTGTAAGCTTTTATCCTAACACTCTATCCCACATAGGCCAAAGATCAAAGTTGTTTCTTACTAATATAACATAAGTGTATGTAGGTTAAATATGGTGAGAATAGTATTATGTATTCCTTATATTCGCGTATTTACCAGGTTGTTAAAAACCTGGTAGTTGTGGGAATATCTGAATACTCTTATGAAGTCTTAACTTTTTTTAATTTTTGTACTGTAATACATTAGTGAAAATTGGAGTGCAATGCTTTTGCTGATGGCTGTGTACTTTAGATTGTTGATCCAATGCTTCTAAATGAGGATGTCGACAAAAATAACATTAGTGAAAATTGGAGTTCAATGCTCTTCCGAGTCTCCACAAGATCGAATGGATATTGGATGACCTCTTCGCAATAACGGTTACAACCAGTTCTTAATTTGCAAGACTTTAACAACGCAAGCGGTTCAACCCTCAAAGCTAGTAGAAGAACTAATAAAAGGGGTAACTAACTAACTATATAACCAACCTCAAGACATTGAAGCCACTTATTGTTGGAAATCATAATCCCATTAATCTTTGTTTAAGGGCTGTAAACCCAAGTCTGGCCTTAGGCCCAGACCCGAATACTT